>APFE030996676.1:4860-24355 GCA_000404065.3 Pinus taeda
CATAATACTATAATTTAATAATGTGGAAAAAATGTTAATTCTAAAAAATTGTTAATCATAATCGTTGTTTTAAAAATAATAAAGAAAATAAATACTTGTCAATTTTCATAACATACTAATTAACTTATAAAATAAATTTAATTGTCAACATCATAATATCTATATTCAAGTTTCATCATATGCATAAAATAATGTTAATTCTAAAATTCATAGTAACTGTGATGTGTGTGAACATGTCACTTTGTGAGTCAATATGTGTAATGTTTGTGGGTATGTGTATGTTTGTGTGCACCCTTTGTTAGTTGTGTGCATGTATTCATGTGAATGATTATGCCTCATTGTCAATGAATTGTGTGTGTGTTTGTCTGTGGTTAGTCCGATGCCAAAGAGATTTTACATCTCCAAACCAAGAGGAATTTTCTATATAGTGTTTTTCAATTTATTTAAAACATAACATTAACTTCAAAACATTAAAATAATTTTTAATAATTATTTAATAGTACTTTCATTATTTTGAAAACATATAAATATATAAATATTGTAACATAACAACTAAAATAAATTGAAATATTCATCATTATTTGAAATTATATATTATATATATAAACCTAATTATTAAATATTATTCTAAATTCAAAATAAAATAGTTATATATCTATATTAATAGACCATTATATTAATTTTAAATATAAATTAACATAATTTCAACACTATTTAAGCTTAATTATTAAATATTATTTTAAATTTCAAATAAAACAGTGAAATATCTATATTATATTAATTCACAATTATATTCACTATAAAAATAAACTAACATAATTTCCATAATGATATTATCATTTTTAATTATAAAATATTGAAAACTAATATAAATATCATTGTTATTATATTTATCATCCACAATTAATTATAAAATCATAATAAAATAAAATAAATTCAATATTTATATTATGTGTTTTATTAAAATTTAAAATATATAAAATTTTAAATAAAAAAATATTGGAAAATTAAGAATTAATTAAATATTATTTTAAATTAAAATAAGTAATGTATATTGGTAGAAAACCATTTTTTAGACTAATATGATAGAGCACTTGTAACCTAATATAATATCTTGCAAATTAAATTATGATATATAGTATATATAATATATATATATATATATATATATAATATATATATATATATATTATAATTTATAATTATAATTTAATAATATATGGAAAAAATATTAATTCTAAAATATTGCTAATAGTAATCATTGTTTTCAACATATGAAAGATTTTATTATTATTACTTTTAATAACATATTAATTAACTTACAAAATAAATGTAATTGTCAAGCACCATAATATCTATACTCAATCTTAATCACATGCATAAAATAATGTTAACTCTAAAATTCATAGTAAGTGTGATGTGTGTGAACATGTCAGTTTGTGAGTCAATATGTGTAATGTTTGTGGGTATGTGTATGTTTCTGTGCACCATTTGTTTGTTGTGTGCACGTATGCATGTGTGTGAATGTGCCTCATTGACAATGGATTGTGTGGGTGGGGTGAGTGGTTAGTTCCATGCCAATGATGGGCCAATTTTAGGGTCATATAAGCTCTCACCTTCATGTGATTAGCCCTGATAGTAGAGCTTTTACATCTCCAAACCAAGAAGAACTTTCTATACAGTAATTTTTTATTATTTAAAACATAGGATTAACTTCAAAATATTGAAATGGGTTTTCTAGTATTATTTAAATATTATTTTTACTATATTATTATGCAAACCATGACACTCAAGGTTCAAATCCCTTATAAAGTAAAAAAGCAATAACATGATATTTATATAATAGCGTCAATTTGTAATAACACATCAATTAATTATTTAATATTAAAATCAATACAATACAATAAATTTTATTAATTCTATTTAACATTTTCATTAAGGAACTAGACATCATAAGCATACACACTCTTCTAAATCCATTGGAAAAGTCATTATTATAGTTTTATAAATATGTATGTTGAAATTAATTAATTAATTAAAAAACACAGTTTGTTAAATTAATTAAAATATATTTGACGTCTATGAGTCAAGATACTCAATATTATCTGATTGCAAGTTAGATTCCATGCTCATGTTATTTGTGCAAGACATTCTTTGGAAGCTTACATTGTTTCAAATAGAGTAATTTTAGATTCTCACTTTTAGGAATGTATTCACAATGTTCTCAATGTGCTCTCCCAAAAATAACGTCCTTCAAGACATCCTCTATGTTTTTCTTTGAGAAATTCAACCCTTACTCAGTGTAAGCTTCGAGGGAAAAAAATAAAATCAATCTTTACCTTCAAATTGAAATCATTCACAAATTAATTATAAACAAAACTTTTAATATAAAAATTACAACAATAATAGATTACAAAGAAAAGGATGTAAAAATATATCAATGAAAATATTTGTTAGCTTGATATTAAATCTTACAAATATCTATTTTACGTTGGAAAATTTACTAAGTTGCCAAGCAGATGTAAAAATTGTTGTCCATTTGAAAATAAGTAGGGAGGAAGAACAATTTTAATTCACTAGTCATTCCTAAAGAGAAAATCTTCTTCTACTAGTAATATTAACAATGTCTTTTTGCTACCAATAATAATATTTGGTTCTCATTATTTCATATATAAAGTAGACCAACTATTTTCAAAATTATATATATTCAATTTATTTATTTATTCAACTGGTTAACCAGGGAGGGGTGAGATTGATTAATTTTATGTTCCCTTAATTTGTGTGTGTTTAATTCATTTTACATGGACATTTATGTAACTTGATAACAGTCTAAAAATGCAATCATAAAACTCACAAATTCCTTGGTCATTATATACTTTCTCCTCATGAATGAAGAATTAGAGGGATCGACGATTGTGATGAATGAATAGTGGGAGTCGTAAATTTACGAACAAAGAGGAAAAGATCAAAATTTTTACAGTCTGAAAACAATAGCACTCGATCGAGTGGATTATTCATGGACAGGGTAGTTTTTTTGTTCCCTTCAATTTGTTTTTCTATCTTTTTAATTCATTCCACAGAAAAATTGGTTTCTCTATTTATTCAACTGGTTAACCAGGGAGGGGTGAGATTGATTAATTTTATGTTCCCTTAATTTGTGTGTGTTTAATTCATTTTACATGGACATTTATTTAACTTGAATTTTTTTTTCTCTGTTCAATCTACACATTAAGCATGCATGGGTATTCTTTTCTCTCAAGCACTTTAGTGTAAAGTTGTTTGTCTTATGGAGTGCTCCATTAATTTTTAGTGTAGTGTTAGATGCATCAATTTCATCTGTAGTGTTGTGTTATGCTTGTAATTTGTGTTGTGTAGTTGTATGTGTTAATTATGTAAACGTTTGTTTTGTGTGTCTTTGGATTTGTGTTAATTGAGAGAGAAAGTCCTGGTTGTTTGTCTTATGGAGTGCTCCATAAATTTTTAGTGTAGTGTTAGATGCATCAATTTCATATGTAGTGTTGTGTTATGCTTGTAATTTGTGTTGTGTAGTTGTATGTGTTAATTATGTAAACGCTTGTTTTGTGTGTCTTTGGATTTGTGTTAATTGAGAGAGAAAGTCCTGGCTGAGGAGAATATGCACTGGTGGTTGAAGGGTTCACTTCATCAACAAATAATGCTTTCAGAGTGAGTTGGAGTGAGTTGGTACTCATGGAAATACTTTCTTAAATTATTTTAGAAGTCATTCCTCACCCTTTTTTCTGTTTCCTTTTCTGATGAGTTGGAATTTTATATACAGGAGCTAGAGCGGTGTTTCCAATGATTTTGCAGTAGAGAATGAGGATTTTCTAGCTCTTTTGCAACCACCAATTTCTGGAGTTTTGAAAAAACGAAAGATTACTAGGAAGCAAGGTTAGTATTCATTGTTGACGGCCTTGTTCTCCTCTATTTCTTGTTGCAGGTTATGAATATCTATTTGATATGTTTATAGAACATTTCCATTGTAGAATAGTTATGCCAACAGAGTCGGTTTTAGTCCTTTGCATCCATCTATGTTCACATAAGTTTTGACTATGGCCCGAATGTGAGGTATTAGGTGTTTTTCCATGTCATAAGTCTCGCCACCCATCAAAATGTTTGGCTATTGATAGCATTGGTCTCTCCAAACTCCCAATTGAGCTCCTCCTTTTCTCATTTCATGGTTGTGTTATTTGTTAGAGCAGTGGTCTCTACAAATGGCCAATTAAGTTCCTCCATTTATCATTTCATGGATGTGTTGCTTTTTATAGCATTGGTCTCTCTAAATGCCCAATTGAGATCCTCATTGTCTCATATCATGGTTGCACCATTTGCTACAACATTGGTCTCTCTAAATCCCCAATTGAGCTCCTCCTTTTCCCATTTCATGGTTGTGCAACAATTGTCACATATCCATAAGAGTTTGGTATAAATAGTTGGTTAGGTGGATAACCTGATGAAGCTAAAGTTGCTTAAACACCACTAGCACCAATCATAGAACCACTAATTTACGTAGCATGACCAATAGCTTCTAATTAAGTAGCATATTATGTGTGGGTAGATTAAACATGAGATTGAAAAGGTGGCTCAATCAATTGAGAGGAACCGCCAAAAACCTTCATATAGATAGACACCGACAAAAACCTTACATAAAAAAACCATATAGAGCTAGATCTAGTCATTTGTGAGAAAAACTCAACATTTTTTGTTGATTTTGCAATTTAGAAGCAACAACTCGAAGAAACCCCAGAATATACATTTAGATGTAGAGATTCCCCTCGTAGAGCTTAGCAGGAAAGAAGCTAGCTACATAGCTAGTTACAAATCCAATTGTAGATGCATTGCTAGCTGCCTACCTAGCATTTACTAGGAAAGAAGCCTACATACCCTAGATCCAATTCTAGATGTATAGCTAGCTAGTTGCATAACCCACATAGCTAGTTACAAATCCAATTCGAGACGCATAGCTACATAGCCTACATAGCTAGTTACATATTCAATTCCATTTTAGACAAAACTTTCTGTGTAATACAACAATTTAATGAATGTTTTGATTTGTTAAGAAAGCACAATGAAATTAGTTTTGATGACATTTTCTCCACACTCGTGTTGCTCTTTTCAATAGGATTCCTATCAAAGATTGTGGGTGTCGTGAATGATATATATAGAATTCTTTTCAAAGAGTATGGGTGTCATTTAGGTGTACCAAGAAATTTTACTCTGTCTTGAATATCACAAAAAATGGATTCTGCAGATGGTTATGTCCATAATCTTGCGTGTTGTAGTTCCCATTAGTGCTTGGATTTTCAAAAGATGTTTTAGTATTCAAGGGATAGATATGATTGTGTTTTCAAGGGCTTTGAGGACTATTTTGATCATGAAATACCATCCAAATCTCGTGGCATGTTTGATATATATGGTTTCCTAGAGGTGCAACGCCAACACCTCATAATGATAATATAGATACTCATGTTATTCACTTTACGATGAGTTGTTTCTATAAGTTCTTCCCATGTAGAGACCCTATTGTATAACAATACAAGAGGTATTCCTAAATACTTTGAAGTAATTTGACCTCTATTAAAACCCAAGGTCCGACTTAACCTGATTTGAACCATCTCTGAACAATTGAAGGAGAACATTTCTTATTTGTTAGTGTTCACTATAGCTCCTAGGGCTTCCATAAAAAATTGTAAAATCCTACCCATTCTTTTCACCTCTCTGCAGGTTGGTAAACTAAATAATATAATGTTGTCAACAAACGTTGATGAGAAATAGGAAGATCTACCCCTTATGGGAAAAGGTCGTAGATGTGTCCTTATACAGTAGCTTTTTGAAACATTTGACCAAGTCCTTTCATATCTAGAATAAATAGAAATGTTGAAAGAGGATCACCATTCCTGAGCCCTTTGGAAGGATGAATAGTATGATAAGGTGAACCATTAATCAAAATAGAGAAAAAAATGAGATAAGGGACGCCACACACTCTATCCATTGTTCAGAGAAACCATAAGCTTGGAGAACCTGAAATAAGAATTGCCATCTAAATCTTTCATGGGCCTTCGATAAGTCTAGTTTAATAATATAACTAAGAATTTTTACGACCTCAAAGAATAAATAATTTCTTGCACCATAATAAATCCATCCACAATTTGACACCCTTCTATAAAACTAGTTTGAGATGGGGAGAATAATAATGGAAGGAGCAGTTTCAATCAATCAACTATTACCATAGAAATAATTTTAAAAAGCATTCTACATAGAGAAATTGGTCTGAAAGCCTCTGGAATTTCAAAGGGATATGCTTTTGGGGCTAATGCTAGGAACATAACGTTGAGTGTTGCATGAAATGATCCTAACCATCTTGATTCCTCAACTACTTGAATTTCCTTGCCTAAAAATGCCCAACATGCTTGCAATTAGTATCTCGTAAGGCCATCCAGTCCAAGTGCCTTGTTCTTAGGCATGTTCATAACCACCATTTCAAACTCAGATGTGGATATTGGTCTCATTAATGCCATATTTTTCTCACTATTAATCACTCTTGGTATGTGTTGAATCATTGTATTTATAGCTAATTGTCTTCCTGAACTGTCCTCCGTCAAGAGATCATTAAAATAATGCATTGATTCACTTTCTATATCTCAATGTTGTAGTTTCTTATCTCCATCCTTTCCTCTAAAGGAAAAAAATTGTACGCTCAATCATATCATTGTGGAAGAACTTTGAGTTACGATCTCCCTCCTTGAGCCATTGTATCCTAGAATTTTACTTCCAAAGAGTCTCTTCTTGTTACCTTTTGTGCTCTATATTTTGAAGGGTCTGTGCCTCTTCTGTTATCAACTCTGAGGTTCTTCCTTCTAGAATGATTCTTTGTTGGATGCTAGCCATTTTACTTTCTCACTCTGTCTTGTCTTCAAAGATATTCCAAAAGGCATGGTTATTCTAAAATTTTATCCTTTCCTTCAAATATTTTAGCTTGAGTTAGAATGTGTTCATTTTGTTGGTCCCTCTAATATCCAAATCCTTCCACCATTTGGCTAATAAATCTGTAAGACCAATGGGTTGAAGCGAAAAGCTTTCAAAACGGATAGGCTAATTTAGTGGGGCTTCCTTCAGATCAATTTCCAATCAAATGGGTTAGTGATGCTACCCCATGCAAGACAAAATTGAGGCTTCAATAAATATATCATTCTATAAAACTTCCTCTGATAACAAAAAATGATCCAAACAACACGCTATATGATTGGTGCCTCTACGATGATATTCCAGGTAAACATCCTATTGTTTATTGGAATGTGTACAAGGTGCAATATCTATGATCCAATCAAAATCAGAGGATGCTTGGTCTAACCTATGAATGCCTCATTTTTTCTCCTCTAATGATCTTATGATATTAAAATATCATCCGACCAACCATAAGACATTTCCTATCATTTGTTTCGCCTTCTGTAGTTGCTTCCAAAAAACCT
Source organism: Pinus taeda (assembly GCA_000404065.3). Taxonomy (NCBI): domain Eukaryota; kingdom Viridiplantae; phylum Streptophyta; class Pinopsida; order Pinales; family Pinaceae; genus Pinus; species Pinus taeda. The sequence continues at coordinate 12,348 of APFE030996676.1, forward strand.
TCTTGTCCCTTGTACCTGGAGGGTTGCAAACCACCAATAGAAAAAAAAATATTTTGTTCTTACATACCTAAATCTACCTGTAAGAATTCGATCATAAGCCATCCAGTCTTGGAAGACCACTTCATGTGGTTTCCACCAAACATCTAAGCCTCTTGCACTACCCATAGCATTGAGAGACATGGACTCACATCCTTTCCAATAAGTGCCTGCTATTTGATTCATTTTCTCCCCTATTAGTTTTGTTTCATGTAATATAACAATCATTATGTTTTCCTTTGTTATTCAGTCCCTAATATATCGGTGTTTGTATCCCTCTTATGTTCCATGAAATAATTCTCGTGATGATGAGTTGGGAAAAGGAAATGTCTTCTTTGTCATAGCTACTGCTTGATATGTATTACCCTGGTTCACTCTAGCATTTTGTCTCGCTTCCTTCTTCAGTGTATTTGTCTTCTTCTTTTGTTCTTTAATAAGGTCCTTCATTGTAATTTCTTTCTCCTTGTCCTTAAAATCTTGGAATGACTGATCTATTGCGTCCAATATTGAGTTTCATTAGTTTCTTTTCCACTTGAGATAAGCATTTGCGTAGATCTCTCTTTCCTCTTTGGACAAGTCCCCCAGTTCTTATTGCACCTAATCATTCACCGGTGTGGCTAATACCCTCTCTTCATCTGAGAGGTTTGATGATTTTTTCTTTAGTAAAGGAGATATTTCCTCAAAACCTGGCAGTGAATAAAAGTCAAAACTACCTTGTATATCTTCCTCCTCTTCGAACTTACATTTTACTACACCTTTTATCTAGAGTTTATTTTGTGGGAATAATATTCATATCGATGGCTTCTATGTTCTGAGATTCTTCTTCCATATCCTCCAGTGCGGAAAATAAATTCTTCCCCTCCAACCCCTTTGTATTATAAGAGGTTCAGTTCTTGTGAGTTTGTCTCTGTGTAGCGACCTTATTGAAACCATCATTTTACATTTGACCACCACAAGCTTGTTCCTTTGTTCTTAGCGGACACTCTCTTATCAAGTGGTCATGCTCATGAGAAATTCTACATCTAAATGAAACACACTCATGATATAGAGGTTGTTTCCAGATCTCTCAATGATATTCCAACTCTATATAATCTGGTAATGGTTGAGATATTTTCATATACACACCTAACCTAGCATATGATATGTTTTTACCTTTTTTTGTTACCTTTGATACCTTGAAAAAAAATCCTAGTGCTTTCCCTATACCTTTTAGAATTTTTGGTATCCAGAAATCTACTCGTAAAGAGTACAATATTACCCATATCGGTGCTTCTATGAATTTCTCCTTATGTGGGTTGAAACAAGCTTCCCAGTGCCTAATGTAGAGACCCACATTATTAAGGAAGTATGATCTCCCTTCAAAGATCATACCTTTATCTTCAAGGTGAGAAAAGATGAGTGTGAAGACACCTTTCGGTCCCAGTCCCAAATCCACCACTCCTTTTGGTTTCCAGTTATGTTGTATCCAACACTCCAATTCCTTCTTCACGGGTCAAATTGCTACACACTTACATATAAAATCAGTTATGTTGTATCCAATGCTCCAATTCCTTCTTCACGGGTCAAATTGCTACACACTTACATATAAAATCACGATCTGCAATGCATTTCCCGTGCTCTTCTAGACATATTGTAGGAGTGATACATCTAAGGGTCTGAGGGGCCTTAGGGATACATGGACCTTGTAGACTCATTTTACACTTATCTCCCAAAATAAGCATTTAAGAGTAACTTGAGGATCCTCCTTTTGTACCAAATTTTCCTTCCCATTGAAAATACATATTAGCAAGAGAATTCCAGAAGGAGGTGTGACCCTCTCTTGCCTTTAAAATCATGTTTAAAGAATCCTTGTCTGCAATATCTGAGTTTGTGTAGTTTTGAACATGGGATTGAAAGTGGGAGAACCAAGGCTACCCAAATTCCATAATCAAAATTTTTAGCTGAGCAGTTTCAACAACGCCTTACCGCTTTCATCGCCTCACCCCAAATTATTTTTAAATTCAAATAGGTTACTAGTAACCATTTAAAAAATGCTTACTATATGTACAAAATTGAACAAATGCTTTTCAATTTATTAACCAAATTGAATAGTTATAAATTTATACTTACTAAATATTTAATTGAGTAGATTATAAATTCATATTGATCAAATATCTAGGTAAATAGGTTATAAATTTATATTTATAAATACCTAATTAAATGGTTTATGAATTAATATTTATTATAAAAAGATTAATACAAAACATTGCATTAAATAAAAATACTATATATTAAAAAAAAATATTTTCTAATATTCTGTTGAAGTTTACAACTATTCACGTCCATGTGCTTGTATGTCAACACGATTCTAGCGCAAGATTGACAAGTCACCTACAAGCACAAATGTTCATTCCAAGGCCTGCCACCACTATAAACCTTACACTCTATAGTATTCTATTAAAAGATAAATTTTTTTAATTTTTTTTACAGAAAATTAGAAAATTATTTTAAGAAACTTACTTTTAAATTATATATAAAATACATACCATGCATGAAAGACCAAGGAGACAATTGTCTAGTTTTGTAATGGAATGAGAGGTTAATAACCAGGTAGCCTTCTCGAGGGCCATTTCTACCATGCGTCCCAAAAGTGGAAGTATAAATTCCTATATTTATAATTAAATATATCATCTTTCTAACTGATATTTGATTAGTGCGATATAAACCCTTACTATCCCAAAGTAATGACAACATTTATTAAAATTCATCTTCCATCCAATAAAACCCAAACCTCACATAAAATTATAGCTACAAGCAAAACCCTAATTTCATATGAACTACCAACAAAATTCTTATAAAAATAATTTTATTGATTTTTTAATTTACTTCTTTAATCTCGTATAATTCCATTCTTAATAATTTTTAATGTGACATCAACACTCTATATATTATTATTGATATATTTTACGATTAACACTATATATATTATTATTGATATATTTTACGATTGATTTAATATTAATATTGCTATTTACCGTCAAAGAGTGTGCGTGTTGCATTAATATCGTTTCGTGAATGAACCATTATTAAGGAAGTCGGAAACATCCCGAAACATCAACTCCCTCCCAACTGATTTTAGCATCTGGAAACATCACGTGAATAATTCCTAAATAGGTTAGGTAGGCTTTTCACTGAGCGTATTCTAAACAGAACGTACGATTTCAGGGACCACACGTACCAGATACCATTTCATGGGTAGGAACAAGATGTACCTTTTCATGGGTAAGAGCCCGATGTACTTCATATGTGTATCTGTTTTTCGATTTAAACAAAAACCGGCTTCAATATATCCTTACACTTTCATGCGGGTATCTTTAAGTGATTGCAGATTTTCCTAATATTCAGAAATACAACAAAAATCTTGGAAGCTTCTATCTGATGGGAACCATCATAGATAGATCGACCTCCGTTGGTGGAACCCAATCCAAACATCCTTCTTCTTCTAATTCTAGTGCTTTGCTCTTCTTCTTTTTTCAACCAACCATGAAAGAAACCCGTAGTCTATCCCTGCCTCGGCTCCTGCCAACAAATTGAAACACCCTTTCTTTATCTTCCCCACATACTCACAAATAACAAAGCCACTCTTATTCACATAAATTATTTAACATTTTTTCAATTTTTAAACAACTTCCCCACATACACACAAATGACAAAACCACTCTTATTCAACTAAATTATATAACATTTATAAACAAATTTATTTATATTTTATAATTTATATTTTTCTTTTTTGGGTTTTGGATGATTGTCATATTATAAAGTATTATGCAAAAAGTGAGGCTCGAGATTCATGTCCCTTATAAAAGAAAAAAAGATAACATGATATTCATATAATAACATCAATTTGTAATAACACATACCAATTAATTATTTGATATTAAAATCAATACAATACAATAAATTTTATTATTTTGATAGACCATTTTTTGAGTCATATAAGCTCTCACGTTCATGTGGTTAGCGCCGTTAGTAGAGATTTTACATCTCCAAACCAAGAGAAGCTTTCTATATAGTGTTTTTCAATTTATTTGAAACATAACTTTAACTTCAAAACATTAAAATAGTTTTTTTAATAATATTTAAATAGTAGTTTCATTATTTTGAAAACATATAAATATATAAATATGTAATAACAATAAAATAAATTGAATTTCATTCATTATTTGAAATATATCATATATTATATATATATATATATATATATTATTGACTGAAATTCAAAAGATAAAAAATATGTTAATTTTTTAATAGACTGTCTAGCTTTTAATGTTAAATAGATTTAAAATAATTTTCAAACAGTTTTTAATTAAGGTTTAATAAGTTTAATTATATTATTAATGATATTGATTATTAAGCTATAAAATAACTAAAATGAGTCTCATATAGATATATCATTTTTAATTATAAAAAAATATTTTAAAAAATAAATATTATAAATTTTAAAATATATAAAATTTAATTAAAAATATTGAAATTTAAATTATTAAATATTATTTTAAATTAAAATTAATGTAAATGTATATTTGCATAGAAACTTACTTTTTAACCTAATATCATAGAGATGTTGTAACATAATATAATATCTTGTATCTGCATATGCTTTTAGCATCTACAAAATGTAAGGAAAAAAGATAAAATATTTGGTGACAAAATACATGTTTATCTTCGAAATTCTAAATGAAAAATACAGATTCTTGGTAAATATATTTCTCTTCTTGAAAATAAATGTTACATTGGAAACTTAAATAAAAATAAATAAATGTTACATTGGGAACTTCAATAAAATAAAAATAAACAGGTTGCGATATAATTGATAAAACTACTTAAACATTAATAACAAAGAGGAAAAAATAATGTTTGATTATGTAAGAGTTCTTTGCCACCTAAAGCTGTTAAAACGGAGGTCATTGTTAAGTACTATGATTGTTTTATCTCCTCATCATCATCACATTCCTATTTCCCACTCTTGCATATGATCTATCATAATTTCATTTTTCGCAGATATTTTTCCTAATAAATACTTCCCACATATTTTTCCTAGATTTGATTTTTGTACTACAGGAACATTGGAAATAACATGAAATAAACAAATCCTTTAACAAATATTAAAAAAATAAAGTTGTAGGAATTTCTGGGTTCTTCTCTATTTGAATCTAGAGCTTCCCCCAACACAAATACTTGCCAAGTAAAAATGTCTAATGATACCCAAAATTGGACACCTTGCGAAGTCTTGACTCCAAATTTGAGCCCATAAAAAAAAATGATCAGAGTCAAAGATTTTTCCATAAACATCTCATTCATATTCCTTCAAACCAAATTTCCCCTAGCCAAATCAATTGCATAGTTGTATATGGCCTTCTTAAGAAATAACATAACTTTCATATATCTAGGACCATAATTAATTTCAAATATAAATAAGGACAGTCTCTTTATACACAGAACCAAGTATACCATTCCATAAAAACAAGATATTATCATAGCTCTCTAATAAATGATTCTAAGCACATGGATTGAAAATATTTTGTTGCAGATTAACAATGCAAATTTTGTATTTGTGTTGTTTCTTTTAGAGTAGTTTGGATTGCTTGACTTGGCCTTTTTTTTTGCGAACATGGTACATTGTTGTTACTACACACTTATCAGCCTCATCTGTTGGTGATCTAATGGCTAGTATGCACATCCTTTGTATATTTATTTCTCCAATTTTTATGGATACAAGTACATCTACATGATGTTGTTGGCAAACCATCTTGCTTGGGTTGCAATGAAATGTAATCTCATACTTACAACATGGATCATAGTTTTTAATTCCTAATTTAGTACAACAATAATAAAGGCTCGGCATGACAAGGATGGTAGTCTATGTTCAAGCACAGTAGCTCAATGTTTAGCCTAATAGTGACAACACCTCGTCATTCCACAATACAATGTCACTATACAGTAGCATGTAACATTCATGGACAATACCCATCTTTCAAGCATTTCCTAATATGGAAATGCCATGTAGTATCACCAACCATAAGTTTGACCAACAATGTTTCGAAGGCATTTAGGAGCCTTTTTGTTGGTTCTTGAGCCCACCTAAGTTCCCAAGATGGGCATGGGACCTATAGGAAAATATCGCCCCTTCCACGAAAAAATAGTAAGAAGGGATTAATCTTTGTAGAGTTCATCACCTTGGTAATTAATGCTAATATTAAAATTTCTTAAAGTAAAATGATAGAAAATGTACGATAAAGGAAAATGTCAACATTTCAGCGTTGGCATGATTGTTTCCATTCGAGTGGATTTTATCATGTATGAGGGTATGGGATTGGTATTATTCAATACCACCAAGATATGGGATTTTGCATCATGTAATCATTCTACATGAATTAATATAGACAATCGACTCCTAAGATTTCATTTATGAATATCATTCTTATTGTCTTGCTTGTTTTCTTAAAAGATAATATGTTGCTTGAAATATCTATGTATTTTGTACTTTTTATATACCATGTTTCTCCCACACACATTTTGGGAGGTCATGTTTTCAGGCATTCCCATTTCAGAAACTTGTACACATTCCAATGCTTTCATGTAATAAATGATTTCATGCAATAGAGGGCCATGTAGTGTATATACTACATTTAGTGAATCTACATTTCTTCCAAATTGAATCTTAAAATTCGATAATTTTCTAGTGAATTTGGTTGCTTCAGAAGATTTGAATGTCGAAAAATTACCCTGAAAATTTGCATACCTAGTAACAAAGGTGTCTCGTCAATATTTTATCAAGATCGATGTATAAAATTATTACTCTAGATTATATGGTCATCGATGGTAAAAATTTCTCCCATTTGATGTCGGGATGTCATAGAAGATATTTGAAGTAGACCCATCACTATAAATCGTCAAGTCACGCATGCCCCTATGACAAGTCTTGTTGCATGGATAACTTGACCACTGAATCCTTTAACATGCTATCAGAGAATTTAGATACATTTTCCCACAACACAATATATGAAATTAAACATGGGTGAAGATAGATCCTTCAATAAATTCTACTTTTGTGGCCATAGAACATAGAGGGAGGGCCAAATATGAATTTGAAATTGAGGCACAATTTCAGCCTTCAATATCAGCTACTAATAATAGTTTTCGGGAACTTACTACTTATCAAGTTATCATTTAATTTCACTTCTTTTGTCTATTATGGTATTTGCTCATGAAACAAGTTTTCACTGGAATGAATATAATGGACAAAATCACAATCACTAGAGATGCACTTCATACCATCAAAACCCAAAAACTGGCCTCCATGCTCCTAGAAATTCACATAGAAAAGGCTTGTCATAAGTTATAATAAAACTACATAATTTCAATCCTTCAGTTGAACAACATATATTAGTAAAATCTCATTTGGGTTAAGAGCATTTTGTACTCAATCAACATTTATGTCGATGTTGATAGCTCCCCAACCTGTTTGTATCCCACTTAAAGAGAAGTCAAACAAGGTTTCCATCTTGTATCAATTATTTGCATATGATCAACACAATACCTTTCTAACATCTCAATATGGATCCAAGAAGCAAGACTCTTACAAGGAAAGGCATTTCTAAGTGATTTCACCATTTCAAAGAAATATATCGCAATAGAACTAAGGTTCTCTTGTTGTATGATGTTAATTGGCTTTAGTTTTGATATGGCACACAACATGCAAAATTTCACTCTACAACATCTTTATTCGAAACAGATAATTCTCCTATATCTAAGTTTCACAGCATAATCCCACAATCTCCACTTGGTAATTAAAATTATTTTAGAATAAGTAATCTCATAAAGATAAGTTTTTATCATTAAGTTTTATAAAATGACTAAATAAAATCCAATAAATCTTTAGATTTTTTAAGGGATAAGTAAATAAATATATAAACTAAATTATTTTGAAATGTAATCATAATAATTGGAAAATCTTTTTAGAAAATGTCATATTTTGTAAGAGACTATTATTTACTATTTAATAGGAGAAAGTGTACTCTTTTATTTGTTAATCATCACATTGATTTTTTATTTCCAATATCATGTTAGTAATCATGGATAGTTACGAAGCATAATTTTTATTATTCATAGCTTCCCTATGTTTATTTTTTGATTTCTTGTCATTGTGTAGATCAAGAAAAAGCATGGGACAAGTCATGGAATGGAATTAACATTTTGAATTTGAGAGTTACATTACTACCTTTTGCCTATGTGTGCAACTGTTTTCTTTATTTTTTTTTAATTCCAATTTGGATTTTGTACTTGTTTATTTAAATCAAAAGTGAAACCTTTGACTTTTTGGAATTACCCATTGCATTTTATTATTGTTCAGGAAAATAAAAAGCAAACAACAATATTGCAACAAAATGCCTTTGTGAGTAGATAGAAGATGTAGATTTTCTTGCCTTGTTAGCATTCTTAAAATCATTTCCCTATATAGAGCCATATCCCTCCATGTCGATGTCATGATATGACAAGGGCTCCAATTCCTGTGAGTTGTGGATATAAACAATGATGACCTTGCTCAATTATTTTAAAAGCATGATCAATCGATCTTTTAATGGAGTATGGTAGCATAATTGGTAAGGCACATTGATGTTGACGGAGATGGAGATGCTAATGTTAATATCATTTTCTCAAGGTGTCACACTCGAGGTAAGCAAGGTATTTTTGTCAATATGAGTTATCTTAACATTGTTCAAGGAACTGTCTTTTTCAATTTTTGTCTTAAAGAGTAGTTTACAAATGTTTTTGTGGAAGGCTTTAATATATTAAGCACTCAGTGATTATATGTGTATTGAACACTACAATTGTAGGTACATTTGGAGAAATTCCCTCACTACCTTAATGTCTGAGGAGGCTTTTAAAATACATGATAATTTGCATTTAAATTATTTGGATTGCGTTTATAATGTGAATTTTTATGATATAAATTTATTGGAATATTTCCTTCTCACTCCTCCTTGCCCCCAACTCCTCTTATGCATCATCCTAATCCTCCTCCTCGACCTCCACATTTACCTCCAATAGCCCCTTCAAAGATACTGCCTCTAACACCTCCTCTCCCTTCCCCTCTTCCCCCATCCCCATCCTCCCCATCTTTCTAATTACACAACACCCACCCCTCCTCTGGCTCCCCCAAGCTTTATCAACCCCCCACATCCCCCTATGCATATCATCCTCCACTCTACCTGCATGTCCTCCCCTGACGCTGCAAACAATAGAAGAACAACTAGCCTGAATTCAAGAATTAATTTAATCATTACAAATTCATTTTAACCCTTCAATCCCTACTCAGGGTTAACCATTTCTTATTTTCGCTATCATATAACTTTAATAGTAAAAGCATTTGACCATGGACTGTTGTCCAAAATGATCGGCAGACCGTGGGTGTTTTAAGAGATATTTCGCAAAATATTGCCTTGACATATTAATTTCATCATGTCTCATTCATTTTTCTGGTGAGGGTTCATCATATCTCATTCTCCTTAACCTATAAATTAGGTTAAATTCAATATTAAAGGCAACAATTCTTTATATGGAATTGAATCCCTAGACAAATATCATTGTAAAAAATATTGTTTAGAATAATTTTATCAACACATTAACATAAATCTACGGAAAATGCCTAAAAAATGAGTACTCTGTCAAACATTTTCACAAACACCATGCCAAATAATTTCGTAAGTATATGAAAACTTAAATTAATTTAATCTAATCTTCACAAAAACTACGGACTTAGTTTTTCTTAGGAGCACAGGCGGTTGGAGCTTAGTTTATCGAGAGCCAACAGCATAAGTAAAGGCACCGGTGGTTGCAAAAGCAGAGGAGAAAGCCACAGAAGGTAGAGACAAGAATTCCTGGTCTGGAATTGAATCCTTGCACAAAAATATGCTACAAACGTCTTAACCTACCCTACAAAATGATTTCATCAAATATTTCAACATAAATATGCTACGAAGGCCACGAAAAAGGAATTTTGTTCGAACATTTTACAGATACCATGGAAAATAATTTTATAAGTCTATCAAAATCAAAATTAATTTAATCGAATCTTTAAAAAAAAATCCAAAACATCAAAAGGCACTCTGTCAAGCAATTTCATCAGTACTAATGTCAAATAATTCAAGAAACATACTAAAATTAAAATTAATTTAACCACACATTCACAAAACCTGAGAAAACAACAACCCACAGTCTAATCATATATCTCATTTTCGCTATCATATTTAACTTCAAGAGTAAAATCATTTGACCATGTCATTTTCGCTATCATATAAACTTCAATAATAGTGAAAGCATTTGACCATGTCATTTAATTTTATGAAAAGATTCATGGAAAGTGAAGCAGATATGGCTGCAATGGCAAGTACATAAGGCTGCAACACCTGTAGAATACACGAAAATGCGAGAAAGCAGAGGCAACAATGCCTTATTTGGAATTGAATCCTTGTGCATAAATGCGAAAAGCGAGAAAGCAGAGGCAACAATGCCTTATTTGGAATTGAATCCTTGTGCATAAATACAATACAAAGGTTTTAAAAATTGTATTCTGTAATACATATCAACACAAATTTGTTACAATGGACATTAAAAATGATTACACTTTCAAACCATGTCGTGTGATACGATTTCTACAAGTATTTTAAAATCTAAATTAAGTTGATCGATTTATACAAAAATTCGAAAAACTTAAAAATAGCACTCCAACAATTAAATTAACTTTGAAAATAAAAATAAAAAACGAGTACTCAAATAATTTCATTAATACATTAAATTTTGAATTAATTTAATTGAATACTCACACAACTTCGAAAAATTGAAAAACAAATGCATTAAAAAAATTTAATAACTCCCAATTTTATCAAAGAACAACGCCCAAAAACCAATGCACTCTCATCCCATCTCAATTATCAGTAACCGCGAGTTTAATTGATTTTTTCCCAAAAACCATGATAGCAGTTTAATTAATTTATTTCCCCAAAACCATGATAGCAGTTTAATTAATTTATTTCCCCATGATAGCAATTTAATTAACCTTTTCCCCCAAAACCATGATAGCGTGTTATGGTAATCGAAAATACCTATACTGCATCACTGCGATATTGCTGGTGAGAAATTTATTTAATGAAAACTCAGACATTGCAATTCTTAGCTAGAGTGTTGTGTTTGATCCCTAATTCCAGCGAAAACATCACACAACTTTGACAATGGCCGGTTGTCCAATAGCTAGCTTTAGCTTTCGAAAGAATAGGTGGGTGTTTTAAGAGATCTCACATTGAAGAAGGCATCGGATGGTTGAATGTGTTTACCCTTGGTTCCAATAGCTAGCTTTAGCTTTCAAAAGAATCGGTGGGTGTTTTAAGAGATCTCACATTGAAGAAGGCATCGGATGGTTGAATGTGTTTGTGTTTACCCTTGGTTCCAAACTATTGATATTTCACAAAATATTGCCTTGCCATAAACATAAGCAAGAATGAAACTGCCAGGAATTGGACACTTTCAAGTCCCATAAACCTTAAATTCCTCAACTTAAAATGGATGCTTCGCGGTGGAGAAAGCTCAGTCTACAAGGTATGATATTTGTAAGTAGTTGAAGCAGAGCAATCGAATTTTCTGGGAAGATATTCGCAAACTTTTGGCGATTACTTTTGTACATTATACCACCAAATATTAATTCTCTCACATATATATTCTCTAAATTAATAACATAATTCTTGTTGAAAATAATACTGAGAGGGGGGGTGAATCAGTATTATCTAATTCTTTTACCAAATCTTCCTTATTTATACTTTGAATTATTTTTTCATACCAATACCATAAATAATGAGCACGAATAAGAAAAGCAGACAGTCACATCAAAAAACACCAGATATAAGGTGGAAACCCAATGTGGGTGAAAACCACCTGCT
>APFE030996678.1:0-79256 GCA_000404065.3 Pinus taeda
AACCCTCTTTCTATTTAAAAAGGCTCAAAAAAGAGGTTTTATTTAAGTGAATCCTATTGGCCAAATACCATATTTATAAAATAGGTATGGTAAATTAATAAAAATATAAATAAAAGAGATGTATGGTAAATAAATAAAACTTTTTTTCTATTTACTCCAGAAGTCACATTATATTTAAGAACACTCAAAAAATGTGTTATATTTAGGTGAAGCCTATGGGCCAAATACTATGGGCCAAATGGGCCAAATTATTATTAATACCATGCAAAAAAACATTATTAACCCATTATTAACCCTATAAAAATAAAAATGGCACATGGTATTGACCCATGGTATTCACATGGAATGTAGCCTATTTAAATGGGGGAATTAAACCAACATAGATCATCTTTACTCTAGATCTACTAAACCTGGAGGGATCAAATATAGTGATATGAAAACTAGCATAGAGTGAAAAAATGTTTGATCCTCGGGCTTGGTAGATCAAGGGTAAAAATGGATCTTGTAATTTAATGTCACTTAAACATTTTAATTTCGTTAAAAATAAAAAATAAAAATAAAAATAAATTATTAATTTTATTAATTTTTATAAATTACTAATAGTAGTGTTTAAGCTCTAGATTTATGATAACCCATGGTATTGACCCATGGTAATATCATGGTATTCATGTGAGCATAGACTATTTAAAGGGAAATTCTATCAGCTTAGATCCATCTTAATTCCGAGTCTACCAAGTTCTGAGAGGGATAAATAGATTTCATCCCTCCAAGAGTGGTAGAAGGGGAGTTAAGATGGATATAGGTTGGTTTTTATGATAATGACGATATTAAATAGACTTAGGAAATTATATTATAAAAAACATAGTAAGGTGAATGGTTAAAGCTACATTTAGTCACTTCACAAAATTTAGTAAAAAAATACTAATATCTCCATTAATATTGGTTTTTCTGGTTTAATAATAATAATAAAAAAAAAATCAAAACAGTGAAATCTTATCACTCTTTCTGCAACACCCTCACAAAAGAGAGATAGTCAGTGCCCAGATTTCCCACCATTTTTCAAACGTTCTCAATATGATATCTTCATGAAAAAGTTAAGGTACTGATGTTGGATTAGTTGTTTGAAAAATATGTTGGTTTGTATAGCCTTTCATCTTCTCTATTATTCTTAGTTTGTCGTAATGATCTGTGGGGGTTGGGACAGTGCTTGAAAAATATGCTGGTTTGTACAACCTTTCATCTTCTCTGTTTTTCTTAATTTGTCATAATGATCTATAGGGATTGGGCCAGTGCACCATATTGGGTTCGGCTAGTGCACCATATTGTCCTAAAAGGTGGAGATTGTGCACCAAAAAGGAAATTAATCCACATGTTACAACGTTGTTAAAAAATGTAAGACGTATGAAGGTAGTGAATTATCCTAATAAGCAATTTAGATGGGGAGAGATGTAATTAAATTTTATTATTTAATTGAAGATTTCCCATTAAAATAATAATAAATCTATATGTATATATTAATATATTGATTGGAAGGCTTCTGACAACGGTCACTTCTTTCCATTGATCCCCTTTAAGCCTTTGGATACCTACTACTTTCTAATTATATAATGGGGCTTGCTAACTTGTTGGGTGTGTGGGGTAAAAAAATGTGTTTTTTATTTGCAATTGGAGTCTATGGAATAAGAAAGAAATTTGATAGCTTGGAAAAGTGGTATCCTCGCAGTTGGAGTTATGAACAAAAAAGAAATGATAGCTGGACAAGTGATACAAAAATATTATATATATTATATATATATATTATATATATTTATCTCGTAGTTGGACTCTATGGAATAAGAAAGAATTTGATGTTAACAAAGTGGTAAGCTTGAAAAAATGGTAGAAAAGATTATGTTCCTACCTTGACAGAACTGTGGTCAAGATCACACCAACAAGAACTTGTGGAATATTATCAAAACTAATAGAAGGATATGAAAGAGTGTATAGTGAGAACCTTGACAAACATCTTCACTGAAACTTGCAACATTGTTTGTACGGAGAGAAAATTATGTTTCTTTTTTCCAAACATGTATGTTAGTATATTACAATTTAATGAATATGTTTTCCTATTATCATATGTGGTTTCATACTTTAACAAAACATCCGCAAAGACTTCACTTTTTATTATTCAATGAAAGATTTGCCAAGATCTTACAAGATTTTATGATTCAGTGATAGATTCGCCATGACTTTACAAGATAATATAATCCGGTGAGAGATTTGCCAAAAAAGTTATATATACATATTATATTATTGATAAAATTGCCTCCCATTTTTCCTATGTATCATGGGGATTCGCCCATTTATTATACGTATAAATTTAAGGAGGTTCTTAAAATTTTCCCTAGTGGGGAATATGTATTTGTGGTATATCTTGAGGGAATTAAGAGATACAACTTTTTATATCTATATAAAGAAACTTTATTCATATAACAAAGTCTCAAATTTAGAGAAGGTCCCTTGCAAGCACCTCATGATAAATCTACTTCATCATCTTCACCACTTTTTATCATAAATCTTAGAGATACTTCTTGATATCATATTTTTTATTAGATTTTAAAATATGATATTTCTAATTATTAGCATGATATTGTATATCTATATTTTATACCATGATGGGTACAATAGACACTTCAAGAAACTAGTGAATTAGTTGGTAAACTTATTAATCCATGGAGAGCTAGGTCATAATTTGTGGACCTTCTACAAGATCTTGCTAGCTTGGAGCCTTTATTTCCGACTAATTGTTATATTTTGTTCGGATCATACCCTCATACTTATGTGTAGTTTGAAAGGTAGCAAATTTTTGGAAGCAACAATGAAAGAGAAGAACAATTCCCTGATGGAGAACAACACGAGCAAATTGGTTTCACTTCCACCCAACAGGAAATTTGTTAGGTGTACATGTATTTATAGAAAAAATAGGGTTGTTGATGGGATGATTAAAAATGATTGATTAATATATAAGGACTTATCAAAAGCACAAGGAATTGACTATGAAGATACTTTTGCACTAGTAGCTAAGTTGGACTCCATTCAATTAGATCTAGCCATTGCAATAGCTAGAAAGTAGGATGTACACCACACAGATGTTAAAAATGCTCTCTTATATGGATATACTCATGAAGACATCTATATGGAGATGCCATATATGCATTTCAAATATCCTTCATTATTGTGTATATTGAAGAAATCATTATATAGACTTAAGAAAATGCCTCAAGAATGGTATGCAAAGATGGATTCTTACCTTATCTCCCAAGGTTTCCTTAGATTAAAATAAGATCCTATTGTATATATGTTGAGGCATACTAATTTTCTACTGACAATAGTTCTAAATGAATCTCTATTAAACTAGTCTATAATTAGGTCATCATGGAAGATTGGGCATAACTCTTTCTTAAATAATCCAATCTCAGTTTCACTTATGGGGTTGGAAAGAAAACTAAGAGGGATAGCACAAGAAAACATTTCAGACCTTGGAGATCTGAAATTACAGAGATACAACAATTTCAATATCAAGCTCCTAAAAAACAAGAAAAAGGTGTGTATTTTTAAATTTTTGCATAACTTTTGTTTAAAAAATCAACTCGAAGTAATTCAAAGGGAATATTGAAGCATAGATATCATTATTTGATTCCAAAATGCCTCAAAACAAAAAATGGATACACCTAGTAAGCAACCAGAAAGATCTACGATGAAGCATGAGAAAGAGGAAGAAATGCAACATGATATATCAAAATTACAAGACCAAGTGCAACAAATTTTTCACTCGCAAAAAGTAACCAAAATTGAATTGGAATCTAATATGGATGGTTTAGAATAAAAAATAAAAGGAAACATGGAGGTTTTTCAAGTAAACATGGACGCAATAAATGTTAAGTTGGAAGGATTGACAAAGTTGTTGCAAGAAAGGCTTCCCAATGGTGACAAGGTAATCCATGAAAATCAGGATGAGGACAAAATGAATATGAATTATGATTTTAGAGACTCCAATGTGGGGTTTAAGAACCACCACATTCCAAAGATATATATGAGGAAGTTTTATGGAAAGGATTCGGTAATATGGATACTACATATGGAGCAATATTTTGATCTCCATGATGTGCAACACACACAAAAAGTACACATTGCATCTTCATATTTAGAACCCAATCAATTTGTATAGTATCAACGACTTTGTTCTCATAAACCACTTGTCACTTGATCAATTTTTATGGAGTAAATGATAGAACATTATGAGGATACAAAGAGCAACACCTTCTTTAGCCAATTCATAAATCTCAAACAAAAGGGTTCAATGGTTGAGCACATTGAGGACTTCCAAAAATTGAATATTAGGGTAATTGATATTCCATAGGAGCATATGATTGATGTCTTGATAGGGACTTTGAAGGATAACATCCAACATGAGGTTCGCCTTTGGGAACCTGATTCATTAGAGAAGGAATTCAGGGTGGAAAGAAAAATTATGGAAACAAGGAAGTCTACAACTCACAACTATAAAGGTGGAAGAGTTACTGCTCCTAGCCTTCCACAACCTACAAGGTTTATGCCACAAAAATTGGAGTAAAAAAAAGAAAAAGGGCTTTGTTACAATTGTGATAGAAAATACACTAAAGTTCACAAGTGTGTTGAGAAGAAATTATTCTACACAGATTGTGAAGAGGATGAAGAAAAAGAACAAGAAACATCAAAAGAGGCTAATATACACCAGGAACCAACCCCAGAGAAAGAAGAAATGAATTTGACCATATGTTGTAATGCATTGGAAGGAATTACCACTTCTCAAACTCTCAAGATAGAAGGATATATCAAGAAGAAAAAGGTAATAATGTTGATTGATTCGAGTAGTACCCATAACTTTATTCATTCTAAGATAGCCAAGGAGTTGAATTGCTTCCTATATCCAACACTAAAGTGTCAAGTGATGGTTACAAATGGAGGAACTATAAATTTCTCTATAAAATGCCATTATATCAAGCTAACCATGGGGGAATATGTATTGAATAATTCAATGTTTTTCCATTCCAAGTGGTGGTGTTGAAGTTGTACTAGGAGTCCAGTGGTTACAATCTTTGGGGATGATATCTTTTAAGTTTCAAAAGATTTTCTTGAAATCTTTTTGGGAAGGAAAGGAAGTTGAATTAAGGTGTATTGCAGGGAGACTAGGAAAGATAATTAGCTCTAATGACATGACAAATCTTCTGAAGAAAGAACAACGAGGTGTAATTTCAAAATTTATGCTCACTAGAGGTTCAAACATCGAAATCATATATTTCTCCAGATCTCCAAAAAGTTTTGGACAATCATTCCAAGTTATTTGAGACTCCCAAAGGCCTCCCACCTATTCATGATCATTATCATGCTATTCATTTGATTCCAGGAAGTGTTCCCCCAAACACTAGACCTTACAAATATCCCTATTCACAAAAGAGTGAAATTGAACGTATGGTTGCAACAATGCTTGAGGCTGATATAATTCAACCTAGTCAAGTTCTTTCTATGCTCCAGTAGTATTAGTGCACTAGAAGGATGGATCATGGTGTATTTTTATGGACTATAGGGAGCTCAACAAGCTCAATATTAAAGAAACATTTCTCGTTCCTATCATTAATGAATTGCTATATGAATTACATGGAGCAATTTACTTCACCAAGTTGGATATTTGTTGAGGATGTCATCAAATTAGAATGGAGACTGGAGACATTCCAAAAACAACATTCAGAACTCATGAGGGTCATTATGAATTTTTGGTCATGCCTTTTGGCCTTACTAATGAACCTTCCACATTTCAAAGTTTGATGAATTCTATTTTTGAACCCTTCCTTAGAAAATTTATTTTATATTTTTTTATGATATATTAATATACAAAAAGTATTCAAAGCATCATGTTCAACATGTTGGCAGCTCAAACTATTGGAGGAGAAACAATTATATGCAAAAACCTCCAAATGTATTGTTGGAGTAAAGGAGGTGGAATATTTGGGTCATATTGTATCTCATGAGGGTGCTAAGGTAGACCCTAACAAAATTAAAGTCACTAAGGAATGGAAAATCCCCACAACCATAAAGCATCTTCGAGGATTTGTCGAGTTGAAAGGGTGTTATCGCAAGTTTGCCAAGAAGTATGGGAGAATAGCAGCACCTCTAACAACATTACTAAAGAAAGATGCATTTCCTTTGACACCAGAAGCAACTAAGGCCTTTGAACATCTTAAAGAGGTAATGTGCCAAGAACCTGTCTTAGATACACTAGACTTCACGAAAACCTTTATTGTGGAATGGAATGCCTCAGGAAATGGAATTGGTATTGTTTTAATGGAAGAATAAAGACGCATTATTTTTCAAACTTGTCTAATCAAAGCAAAGTATTTACACAAACGTATTTATGAGAAGGAAATGTTGGCAATACTAAATTCTCTAAAGCAATGGAGACCTTACCTAATGGGAAGACACTCAGCAAGGTAAAAACAGATCATGATAATCTTAAATACTTTTTGGAACAAAAATTATCTTCAGAAGAGAAACAAAAACGGGTCACAAATATGTTGGGTTATGACTTTGAAATAATCTATAAAAAAGGGAAGCAAAATGTTGTTACATATGCATTCTCAAGAAAGGATGAGGATGTGGAAACATTTATTTTTTCCAAAGAGATACCAAGGTTTGAATTGATTTCCAAATTATCATATTCATCCCAGACTACATGACAATAAGTAAGTGTCACCATATCCTTCAACCATCCATCAAATTGCATGCAAATGCTACTTAAGTTATACAGAAAGTGGCAATATAATTGTGCAATTAAAAGGTCTTTTTGAGAAGTATAGTGATTGAAACATAGGAAATTGTTATTGACAAGGATTTTTTGACTCACTGTTGCCACTGAATTAAACACTGAATTTATAGAAGAAGCATCTCTCCCTCACTTAATTAAGGAAATAAAGAAGATATTTCAATAGGAGGGAGCCCTTAGATACTAAGAGAATCCACCTACACACTCCCATGGTAGACATTTGTAGAAGACGCCAATGGCTAAGGTTCTTCAAGTTACTGAAAGGGTGTGATGATGACATTGCCCTTCAATTTTCCATGGCTCTGAATTCCCAAATAGAAGAAAGTGCCACCATTGTTGTGATGGGGTTAACTATCTCTCTCAGCCCTGAAATAATTAGTAGAGTATCAACCCTACCTCTAGGGATCAAGTGGAGAAGAGAAGACAAAGCCACCAATGTCACTGCTAAAAATAATTTCTTCATTTCCAAAGAAAAACCTGATGAGGACAAGAATGGAGTTAGGAGGGAAATCCTACCTGATCCTTGGGATGAGGTGGCCTACCATATTTTGAAGTACATATCCTATGAGGGAAGAATGAGTGTGGTATATGCTTACCATTAATTCAGATTCAAGGCAGAATTTACTCTTGCTCAAATACTTAGTGTGTCATACTTCCTCCTGTAGTCTATCAGGGAAATGAGTTAAAAAGTAAGAGAGGTAAAACACCAAAACCTAGCCCATGATGGCCTCATCAAACTGATAGTGGTGGATTCTTTGCACAATTTTAGAATCCATGTCCTTTGGTACAAATGCATAGACATGGATAGAGAGACTTTCATAGAAACACAAGCCCTCACAACAAGAGAGACCCCAACCTTTAGTGTTGGAGGAAGAGAGGGAAAAACAGAGGGATAAGAAGAAGGGGCAAAGACATAAGAGGAAGAGGCAACAAGGTCAGAAGAAAAAGAAAGAGAGACAAAAATAGAAAGGACAATAGAAGAAGTAGAGATGAAAACATACGAAGAAGAGGAAATAGAGGTAGAGGTAGGAGAAGCAAAAAAATGAAAAAGAAGAAGGGAAAAAACAAGAAAAGTAAACATTAAGTCCTAAGAGGACTACTGAGACCAAAGAAACAAAGATATCCCCACAACGAACAAGCTTGTCTCCAAGAAACACTGAACATGAGGTACCTGCAACTTTAGCTACCTTAAGCACCCCAGTCAAACCTAAAATAAAGAGACAAAGGCAAGCCCCCCTATATTTTAAAAATAGGAAAAGAACCGGGATCAAGAAAGGGAGGCCACAAACTCTCACAAAGGTCCCCATCACAATTGAGGAGTCCCCAAGCAAGAAAGAGAAGGTAGGACGAACTGAAGGAAAAATTGAAGAGGCCACCTCTCCAAAAACCAAAACAAAGACTCCTATAGCATATGTGAGGAGGCCTACCACCAGATCAACGTCCTTCAAACAACCTAAGACACCAACAATCCTTCAACAAGAAGAAAAAGGGAAGCTATGGGAGGGACATAATATGCTACAAGAGGGACATAGTATGCTACAAGAGGGACAAAGTATGCTACAAGATGGGCAGAATGTGCTACTAAAGGGGCAAAATGTTCTACTAGAAGGGAAAAATGTGCCACAATAGCTACATGAGGTAGCATCCTCCCCAAGAACATTTGAGAAGGACTTCCCAGAGCTCCAAAAGCCTAGTCCACAACCTAGGCTGCGCTCCTACTATAAATTCAATGAAGGAGAGAGGATGATCCCCAAAACAATTTTAGTCTTGCTTCTTTATGAGCTAGAGATAGAAAGAGGAAGAACCCATAGGTGGATGCAATTTTCTAAATATAAAAAGGTAGAGGATGTAGGCCTCAAGGAAGAAAAGATCATTGAAATGAGCAAGGAGTTAAGTGAGCTGAGAATGAGAGAGTTTATAATGAAGGAATAGTTACATACAAAAAATATGAGGTTGAGAGAGAGGTTGCAGGAGATAGAAACATAACTTGCCACCATATCAAGTCTCTCCATGGAGGCATTGTAGTGCATACAACCATAAAAGTCTTGTGCCCTCTTTCTCAAAGAACAGTGACTTCAATTCCAAATAAAAACCTTGGAACAACATGGATCTATGCCCTTTCAGGATTACAAAAAGTTCACTGAATTTTGCAACCAAGATAACATGGATGGCAAAGAAAAATTGGTTGAATTTTACATACACAACCTCACTTTGACAAATATGAATTTTTGGGGTCCCAATGCAAGATTGGGGGATACACAGTTGATGGCCTTAGCATCCTGGATGACTCATGAGGAGGAAAGAGATGAGGAAGTGAAAAGGGTAATGACAAAGGAAGAAAAGGAACCATTATATATTAGGGCAGAGCTAGTGAGCCCAATGGTTGTCATTAGAAATCATGGTATCATATCCAATGATGTTGTTTTAGCACCTAAATACCTTTCCAACCAAGAACAAGCCATCCTACACTTTGAAGACACATTCAGGTTGTTGGGAACAGAAACCTTGCCAGAGGAGATGGCATGCCTTACCCTACAACCTATAGACTAGATAATATCGCTCCTCTGAAAGGCTAAGGAATGTCTTGGAGAGAACACCCTTATACAAGAGGATCATGAAAAGGTTGAAATTAAGGTGGATAGGACTCAATGCCAGTACACCCTTGCTACTAGGCCTACAAGAAGGAAGAGATGAAGCAGGAAAGCAGAAAGAGCGGAAAGAAATAGAGAAGAATGCAGGTTTCTATCTCCAATAGGGTAAACCATTTGAGGAGCCTTGGGATGTCAGGGAGGCCACCACGGCCATGAGAGAGATGCACATGGATGATTGAGTTTCTCATAGGATGAGCAACAATTTCAGTAGGGGATGATGATGAGTCTCATCAGTATGTACATTATAAGGGTCGTGATGCCATCCTCCAGCTTTAGAAATATCTCTTTCTCATATTTATTTATAGTTTTTGTTATATTATGCTTAGTGAGAATGATAAAATAGGTTTGTCATGTATCGTTTAATTGCAGGAAATGGAGCAATTTTTAAGATGATTTCTATGTGGGGGCTTAGAGTAGACAACAAGGAGAGAAACTAGGGGGTTGTCCACCTCTTTAGCTCCCTCAATCAACCCAAGATCACAACACTCTCTCTCTCATCAGCTTGAGGTCATTGGCAGCCAAGCAAGTGAAAGTAATGAGGAACAAGATCCACCATTCTCGAGTTGTAGGAAACAAATATCCATATTTTCTAGGGAGTTGCTAGTAGCTACCCTCTTGTATAAATGTAGAAGAGCTCATTAGGATTTGAGTTTTGTTTTCATCTAGGTAGATATTGAGCTCAAGAACTTGGCATTGTTATTTTTGCTGTTATTTGATGTATTAGACTTTGATTCAATGATAATGAGAATTTGCTTGTTGATTCATCATTGAGTTAGTCTCAGAGGGTTGAGGCTCTTGGGTTTGGGCCCAACCCAGTGGCTTAGATCTCTCTTGTGTATTTGTATCATTTTTAGTTTCAAAGTATTGCTTAGTTTATTGCATTTCAGTAGAGAATAATCCATCAAAATCTATGATTGCAGCCTCTACCTCATCTCTCTCATGAGAGCATCAATAGAAGGATTTACAACCACAACCCAAAAGCATTATGTTTATGATTTCTTGGAAGAAGATATTTTTTAGTCATCTTATTTTGCATGTGCTTGTTTTAGCTTATGATTTGGTTTATTGATTAGATCATAATTCCGACATAGATTAGATAGCTCTTAAATTCAACTCATATTTTCCACTACTAGTTGTTTCATTTTTGTCAATAACAAATGGAGGTATGCATGTAATGATTTCAAGGTTGTTTGAATCCATAGACAAGGGAACATTCACCACCTCCATCTTGGACTCCCTCACCTTGCCTCATGAACCCCAAATTTTGTCCCAAAAATTCTGTTTCATGAGATCATTTTCTTAGGGTCATTGAGAGCATCCCTCCTAGTGAAAAACAAGCCTTCAAAAGGCTCCGATTTTGGCTAGGGACTTTTTCCACCCTTCACTCATTTACCTCAACCTCCATCCACCTTTTCCATGCCATTAAACCATCATTTTCATGTCTTAAACCTTCTTGGCAGCCATCTTGTAGCATTATAGGCCCTCCTGTAGCAATACAAGACACTTGTAGCAGCCTCTTGTAGCACACCTATAGCAGCCTTTTTCTTCATCAGTTTTGATCCTTACCACAACTTGGACTTAGATTAGAAGGATGTTGACCCCCACTTGTGACTTCATGCTCAAGGGAATCTCCTGGGCCGCTCCAAACCCTCCTTTTCCTTCACCGCAAACATAATAATGTTAGTTTCCTTATCACACATTTGACATAAATAGAACATTGATTTACATGCAGGTGTGAGCAAGTTAGATGGTACCCAAAATCTTGAATTATGGTTTGGTAGGTTAGATTCTTTTCTGCAATTAGATATGATAACTAGATGGATGATTGCAAGATAATGCAGTTTCCTTTTACAAGTAGTTTAGCTCTTTCCTTTTCATGAATTGTTTCAATAGCATTTGCAAATTGAAGTTAATAACATTTTCCTTTTCAAAGTTAGAGGTAGCTTCTAAATTGCACCTTCATTAGCTAGATTGTGTTCCAATTCAGTAGGAGGAATGGTCTTGGAGCACTATTGATTAGATGTCCTAGTTGAGGGTGGCATGATTAGAATCCCATCTACTCTGCATATAACACTGTCACCTCGAATTTTGTATGAAGCCCAGGTTGATAAATAGAGTTGAGGAGCCATTGGAAGTTGCAACACTCTTTGTGCAATATCAGGGTTGATCAGATGTCCTAGTTGAGGGTGGCATGAGTAGAATCCCATCTAATATGCATATAGCATTGTCACCTCGAATTTTGTATGAACCTCGAGTTGATAAATAGAGTCGAAGAGCCCTTGGGAGTTGCAACATTCTTGGTGCAATACCAGGGCTCACCACAACCCTCGTCCTCCAACAACTCCACAGAGCATACACAGGCCACACTTCTTCCAAGCACAACTAAACGGCTCCAACGTGACCACTCTCGCCAATACAGGCAACACATATATGCTCAACAATGCTCCAACACAACTATGTGTTCCTTTTACTGACTATTCGATGGGTGGCTTCATGCAGTTTGTAAGTCACCAATTGAAAATATATAAGTTGTTGTGGATTGCCACTCAATGCTTATGTCGAGCAAAATTCACTTTGAACAAATACTAGAAACGAAGTTCTTCTTTTGTTTGTTACATGTGATCGATGAGCAATCCATGGGGATATCATCATAGCATGCAGGCATATTAAGATGTTACGACCTCTCCATCTGTCATAGTAGCTCTATTTAGTGTCCAACATCCAAGATTAATTTGAAGCCTCAACTCCTCTAATTGAAGTGGCTATGTCAAACTCTCCCAATTCTAGGCATCTTGATGTACATCCAAATTCATCATGCAAATTGCAAATTGCAGAAGATCGCAAGAACAAATTTCAATCTTCATATTTTAAGCTCCAGAGATATGATCTTGAGGAACCTTCTGAAGAAATGGTTGTGCATGCCTCATCTCATTATATATGATTCTCCAAATGCAAGGTTGCAGTTCCAAAGAGTAGCTCAGCTCCCACACGATGCCAATTCCAACGCAACGTGCTCTTCTTTTCTAGCAATCGGAGTTTTAACATATACTCCCATACACACTGCTTTGTAATCTCCTATGGATGCAACTATTGCAACAATCATAACATAACACAAACAAGTTTCTCTATGGGATTTACAATTGCTCTCAGATCTTACAGTTGGTAGCATCAATTGACAGGTGACTTCTCCACATGACTTTCAACACCAGTTTGTAGTAGTTCTAAATTTGTCCAACAGTCTAGTTCTTCTAACAATTGACAAAAAACTGTAGCCTCGACTCCATAACAAGTACTTTCACTCTACCACAACTCGCAATCACCAAGCTCTGATACCAAATAAAGAGAATTAAATGAAAACAAATAAAATATTAGAGAGAGAAGCTTGGAGGAAAAAGAATTAAGCCTCAATGTATTGTATTACAAATAATTATGCATAATTCACAAGACGAGGCCTCGTATTATAGAAGTGAGGTTCTCATAACAAACAACCAATTTGACTAATTGGTTGAACCTCCTCCACAAGTTTCTCCACAATATCTCCATAAATGTCTCCACAAATATCTAAGTTGATTTTGTGTGATTTCATCCTTAACTTCTCTCATTATCCTCATCCTTTAGACATATGTAGACTTCTAGAGTAAGTCTACTTTCATTATCAATAATTTCATATTTTCTTATGAATTATTCCTTCACACACCCTTTAATAAATGCTTAATCAACATTTAATTTAAACTTAATAATTATTAACATATATATATGATGATGATGATGATGGTGGTGGTGGTGGTGGTGGTGGTTAACATCCACTGAGACCAAATTGGTCTATCGGACCTATAATTTTCTTAGTTCTTAATTGTCTGGCTTCTTGTCTTTCTTGGCGAGATTAGTGTTGTAGCTTTCTTTTTTTTCTCTACGGTCTTCCAACTTCCTTTATCTTGCATCTCCTTCATCTCTTCTAGTTCTTGGGACATTGGTGTCTTAGCTTCGCGATCTGTTGTGTTAGTCGGAGAAGAAGTTTGGCCTAGGAGATCTGCTTTGCTTTAAAATGAAAATTTATTTTGTGCAGTATTCGATTCCTCATAATTGTTGATGCTTGAGAGGTTGTCGAATTTACTTTTTTATTGTTGAACGAGGCTTCCCCTTCTTATAGTAACATATACATATAGATAACTAACATAAAAAAAAAAAAAAAAACATATATAACATTTATATCAAACTCTCTTACCTCCAACCAACTAAAACTAAAATCTCCTATTTAAACATTTATCAACATCCACATTATATTCTATATATATATATATAATTAAAAAATTTAAAAAATAAAAATCTCAACGCACCTAACGCACCTAATATACTTATAGTTTAGCAAATATACAAAATCAACCCAATTTTCCACCGATCCAAACAAAAACTCCCCAAACAAATAAAACAAACTTGACTAAACAAATAAAACAAACTTAGACCTAAAATATAAAAAGGAAAACATATAAAATGGCAAGCTCAACTTGAAGTCTCAATATAGCCCACTATGTTACCTAACAATATTTAAAAAGTCAAGTCAACAACTTTTTAAGAGGTCCCTCCAATAAAGAGAGAGATTTTGGAACATTCCCACACTTTAAACCTTTATTTTTTTATTATTATTTTTACCCTATTCTAGAGGATATATTTTTTTTTAACTTATATTTTCTTAATATGGAATGATGACAAGGCTAATTGCACTGGGCACAAAATTACAAATATGGATGACCCCACTTTGATCTTTTGCATAGGATCCTTATCAATATGTGCAAGGTCACCTCTTTCACAAGTGACATAAATGTGTATGTTTTAATTTTAAAAAAAAAAATGCAAAACTTTTGTCATAATCTCTTAAAGTTAGTTGGCATTTGGAATCTCATGTAAAAAGGTTCCAAATAAAGAGTCGTGGCTGATTAGGAGTGGTTATAAATGTTATTATCATGTAGGTGTTCTTTGATTTGATTTTATTTGATTTTTTAATTATTATAGCGATGTACATGATTTCATTTCAATATGTTATTTATCCATTACTTTATTGTGGTTGCGAATTTTCTAAGATAAAATCGAATAAAATCATTTGGTTTCCCTCTCTACTTTTTCAATTTTGACGACGATCCAAAGTTAAAGGTGAAATTAAATAATTGAATATCTACAAAATCAATTATATATATATTTTTAATAATACATCAAAGTACCTCTATTTAATGCTGCTTAAGCCAAAGTACCAACTTCAAGTACAAAGGCCCCTCCTTTGTTCTCATTCTTTTTTTTTTTAATTTAACGTGGAATCTAAGGCGGCTACTCACGTCAGAGCTAGATTGGTCAAAAATATTATAAACAACCATATAAAAGAGACTAAATTTGGTCAAAAATATTGTAAAAAACCATACAAAAGATAAAAAGTTTTTTAAATCATTTTTAAAAGCATTAGTTTTTTAATATTTAGTTTCAAGAAAGAAAGGTTGATAACGGGAGTTAAGGGTGAGATTACCCCATTGTATAGGATATATAAATTTCACATTTTTTTGATAAATTATTTTTATATATTTTTATTTAACATGTCTATATAGTGGGAATATTTATTATAATTTAATTGTCAAATTAGCAATAAGGATAATTATTATTAGTTGGTACAAACGCACGATGGCTCATCAATATTATTGAGTTTAGAGGCTTATTTTACAATCGAGTGTGAAGGCAACGTGTAAGTATGTTCGTGCTCAATTTGAAGTTCACATGTATCCATCTTAAAATAAAAATAAAATATTCTCTAAATAGAAAAACAATATCGTTATAACTAACCTAATATGGTTTTTTTTGTTGTTGTTATTAATATATGTTTAAGTATACATCAATATTAATTCAAATTAAAATATTTTACTGATATCTTATGGATGTTTATTACAAGGGTACTCTAATATTATTTTATTCATAACCACAATAGATATTTAAATTGTTTAATTTGCATAATTTGAGTGTCTCCGGGGTTTTGAAGGTGTTGAATCTATTTATTCATTCAAAAATGTATTTTAAATAACAAAAAATCTTGAAATTTTATTGTCTGATTTTGGTGAATTTCAGTGAAAAAAGTTATTTCATTTATAAGTAAGACTATGCCTTTATTATACACAACATTAAATATTTTCTTGTAACATATATTATATATATATATATATATAGATATATATAATATTTATTTTTTGTGGGTTTTTAGGTTCACAACCCTTGTATTTGTCCATGGTATTTGAAACTTCATATATATTATTACATAGGAAAAAATTGTTAAAAGAAAACATTTTATGTTGTATATAATAAATATCAAATATAAGTATTGAATAAATATTTTAATATGAATAATATTGAAGTATACTTAAATATATTAATAACAAAAAAAACCCGTTTAATTTGTGTTAATAAATGGATCAACACATGTTATGTAAAATTTTTATATATTGCTTTAAAAAAATTATGTATATATAATATAAAACTATTGAAAAAATTTATGGTTAAAATGTTTGAAGTGGTTTTAGCATTTTATAGTTTAATCTTTTTTAGGTATATATCCAATATAAGTTATGAATAAAATATTTTAATATGAATAATATTGAAGCATACTTAAAATATATTAATAACAAAAAAAACCGTTAATTTGTGTTAATAAAATGGATCAACACATGTTATGTAAATATTTTATATATTGCTTTAAAAAATTATGTATATATAATATAAAACTATTGGAAAAAAAATTAAGGTTAAAATGTTTGAAATGGTTTTAGCATTTTATAGTTTCATCCTTTTTAGGTATATATTTTTTGGTAGAAATCCAACAAAGTTTTTTTGGACTTACAAGTTTAAGTTATGTAATCTCTATAACATTCAAAAATAAAATTTTAAAAATGAAAAATCACACATTGTTTTGTGCACTCTAAAAAAAATTTACACCTCAAGAAATTTGATCCCTCTTTTCTCATGTTAGATCCATGCTTAAGATGGATCTATGTTGGTTCAAGAAAAACCACGCTACAGTGGTCCATAAATGGGGCAACCTTTGGTCCATAAGGGGGCAGATGCTTCTGGGTCTTGGGTTGTTAACCTTTGAGGAAGGCAAACTCTCACCTTTCACTCCTTCCAGATGCCTCTGGGTCTTGGATTGTTAACCTTTGAGGAAGGCAAACTCTCATCTAAACAAAAATTAAAATTTCAAAAAAATAATCTTCAAAATAATTTAAAATAACAATAATATGCATTTTAAATATGAAAATAAATATTCTAAAATTAGATAGATAGAACTTTGGATGGATCAAAATAGTTTGAGATTTCAATTGAATTAAGTTTAGAGAATTAGATAGAATAGTTGTTATCCTTTCTATCTAAATTCAAGTCTCATAAATTAACATATTTATGCTTGAAATAAGATAACTATATTGTAATATTAAATGAATCACTAAAAACTAACCTAACACGAGCAATAAATATATTATGCTCCTAAGTGAGTCACTAAAACGTAGCCTAGTACCAACAATAGATTTGATGGTCATGTGAATTCTTATGTAAATATATTTCACTAACCAAGCCCTTAAAAAATATCAATATAACTTTTGTCTGATCACGCTCCACTGAAATCAAAGCCAATTTTTCTATGAAGATGTTTATCTTCTGTGTACCTCTTATGATATAAGCAAATAATCACGAATTTGGAATAATTTATAAGTATTAATTGTATTAAAAAATTGTGACTGTAAATAAAACTTAGTGGATGACTAAGGTCAAGTTGATATTATTCTATTCATTAAAATCAAAGTGAATTTTTTCATAACATTCTTTATCCTTTGTGTATCATCTAGTAAATATAAACCTATAATGACAAATTTGAAATAAATATTCATCAATCACAATATTTGTAATCCCTTTCTTAAGATTCAAATCTCAAGAATTACAACATCTTAATTTATGTAAGCAAGTTATTTTTTTTATTATCTCTTTCATTAAGATTCAAATTCCAAGAAAACATATTTTTCCCTTTAAATTATTAAATATAAATTTTATATAAAATAAAAAAAATGTTAGTTTGTATTTTTCAAAAAATTCATATTACATTTTTTCCTTCATCAATAATCAAATTATTTTTAATTTTAATAGGTTACAAGGGATATTAGTAATTTAAAACTAAAAGTATAAAAAATAGGAATTTAGGTATGAAAATTACAAGAATTAACAGTAACAAAGCTGTAAAAATAAAAAAAAAAATTACAAAGTAATAGGGAGTCAGAACAAGTCATTGGAGCGGGATCTTATGCACTTGTACCAAATGGAGCAGATGGCTTCAGCTCGCACCAAAGGTGGCTTTCCACATGAGCTAGTCGGGTATCCAAGCTAGCTAAGCATAAATGTTGATATTGTTGCACCCATTTGATCTCGTTCATGGAAGAAATGATGTCATTTCAATCTTCATGTTTCTCTTTCAGAACTACCCAAAATATTTTTCATCTGTTAATGGAGGGTGATGGAATTTAGTTATTGGTTCTATCTTCCCTAGTATGACTAGGGTCAGGAACCCAATTAGCAACCACTTCCATACTTTTAGAGTCGGAATATACTTGGAGATCATTAGAGGCATATATCTCAAGCTGGAAAAGTTCATCATGAATGTTAGGTGGATTTGGTGAGTGGAATATAGTAGCAACCTCCTGGGCTTGGGCCTGACACGCAGCCGACCTTATGGGTCATAATGGGCCAATAAGATCGAAATAGGCCAAGAAAGTAGATGACCAACAAGTTTGAGTTGAAGCGAGTAAGACTCAACATGTCAAGACACAAAATGAACCAGAAGGAGCAAGAGTTGCATAACAACCTAGGGTCACACAAAATCTAAGACCAATTGCCCCTAGGTCCAAAAGACACTCTTCAGATAAGAGCACCTGCTTACCAGGAAAACCCCAAACACATTGAACTCCTAGGGAAATTAACAGAAAATCACCATATTGAATCCACTCAAACACAGGGAAAGAGAAACAAAGAGCATGGTCCAAAAGAAAAATAGTTGCCCAAAAAGTGTTATCCTGAATTGACTGAGTTGAAAAGGTTATAAGCGTGGAGTACATAATAGTGATGTCAACAGGCTTGCACTCCAAATCTAGTGAAACTTGTGGAGTATCACAACAAAAATTCTCTAGAGACCCAATTTTTGGCTTGGTTCCATGAATTAGAGACCCAAGCAAGTTGTTGTAATTGACAGAGGTAACAGTTGAGATGGATTGCATGCAATCCCTAGCCCTTGTCCCTGCACCCCCTAAGACTGACGAACCATTATCACGAAAAATCCAATAAACATGTCATATATTTGTAGGGTTTTGTTGACGGTGCTAGACCTGCCAACATGTCAGGGGATCCCCTCAGTAAGAAGTCCCAACTAGACCTCAGACCATTTGGAGTAGGATTCCCAGTAGTGGGTAGTAAAGCTATGTCTTGATTGTGATAGCGTGCAAAGGTAAGCAAGATGTCCTTTTCGAAAGCAAGTGTGTGACCTTGGAGCGAGTCAAGAGAGATGCATGTGAAGGTTCTAACACACGGAAGGGGAAATCAGTGTGTCCCTTAGAAGCTTGTAATAGTATGCAGCCTGAAAGGAACACACGAGCTGAAAGACATCACGAACTAGAAAGAAGAATAGTTGACAATCCAAAGTGATGAGTTAAACCAACAACATGCTTCAATAATATTCATGCAACCACATAAGTAATAGTCCATACATAAAAGTGTAAGTTTAAACTACATACATTGCTAAAGTAACCAAAATAGTCGAACTACAATAACAACATATGCATGAAACATGCTAGCTATGTTATATTATATAAAGTGAAAGTTCCATCCATACATACAACCATGACATCCACTAGCCCCAATAGTGGAATGTTACAGTCAACATTGCCTACTCCTCCAAAGAGATGTACTCGTTGTGCACTGTGGAGAAGCCAAGGCTTGTCACAATACTCTCCAAGCCCTCTCTAAGAAATGCCTAGCAAAAGATTGGCTCCCAAAAGCATGTTCTATGAGTTATGAGGTTCTATTTATAGCAATGGGTGGGGTGACCCTTGACATTCCCCTTTGTGACTCTTGGACTACCCTCATGACTCTTCAACTTCATTACGTAACTCGTTACATTACATATGACTGTTTGCATTCCACTAACGACACTTGGAATTTCACTTTACATCATGTTCACAAAATACATTTTCCACATATACCCGTGTGGGACAAAAGTGGCTTGAGTCAGCTAGACAAGATAACACTAAGACTCAGAGGGTTGTCGAAAGACCAGCTCATTAACCTCCTCTCTATGATCCTTGATGATGAATTGATGCTATGCTTAGTAGTGCGCAATGGTGTCTGCATACTCTTTGATGATGTATTTCTGGAAATGAACTCTTGCCTCCATTTCTTATAGTATACTGATTTGGAACCTCTATCCAACTCATCTTGTAACATGCACAACTTAGTCTTGAGCAAGACCAGAGTGACGATATACATCCGCATGTTCTTTGTGCTGACTGGAAAATTTGCGCTGGTGGTTATAAGCATCAACTGATCAAAATATGCATCGAGCTTTAGTCATACTTGGTTCTTCTCTTTGGCCTCGGTGAGTGTACCAATCAGTGGGGCACCATACTTTCTTACCACAATATCCAAACTACTAAACACCCCTGCATACGAAGCCTCAACACTAGTGATGAGTCATGGGAGTTCTTCATAGTTCTGGATCAAACTCTGAATGTGTGCTTTGTCAAAATCTACTTGCAGCTTCATCAAATTGTGCAAGTGAAGCAGGGCTCCCTTATACCTCATTATCCATGTTTGTACATGATCAACTGCAGCATGTATATCTATGAGTGTTCGCACTATCTTGATGCAGCGCTGCTGATGAGCATGTAGATGGACAACTGCCTTGTGCACGGTCACGAACCTGTCATACAGTCTCTGCATGACTGTCTCAAGTGTCGATACTTCAGCAAGTATCAATTTCTTCATCTTTGCTTTAGCGGATCTTGTTGATTGTTCCTCTCTCCGCCTGGCTGCTTGCAAGTCCTTAGCCATGTGCTCATTTTATGCTATCAAGAACTTCACACTCAATATTCTGGCTTCATCATAAGCCTTTGTAGCATTGTCCAAGGCAGTGGGAGGTCTTCGTACATCTGAAACAATCACTTGTTCTTCAAATCGTGCAGGTGATGCATGCTCATATGGGGTGTGTTCTCTATGTGCTTGTACAACTCGATGTTGTGACTCATCAATGGCTTTGTTGTACACATTTGTTCCCATATTATTCTTAAGGAGAATGGTATCCCCTTGTTCACTTGGGACTTTCTCTGCTGTTGGAGTTGGTGAAGCCTGTGGGGTGACCTCGGTTGCTTTTGGCATGAGGTCAGTGTCCTGATCACGTTCTGGTTGTTCCATCTCCATGTCCATATGTTCTACTATCGATTCATCCTACGGAGCAAGTTCCTATTCCTGTTGTTGGTTCAAAGTCTTCAACCTGTATCAATGCAGTTTGCACTATCTATGTGCCTTGTACTTCCTCTTGTTCCTGTTTGCTTCCTTCTCTCTTCTGCGCAACTCTTGTTATTCTTTGAGCTTTTCTTGTACTTCCTACAACTTCCTCTCTGCTTCTTCCAATCTTTTCTTATCCCTCTTTCTTTGCACTATTCTCCTATCGCACTGTCGCCTTGTTACATTTATATCCAAAGCTACATTTTCCACAAGTGGGTCTTCCTTCAACTTGTAGATTTGCTTCGTCTTTGTGCTTTCAGAAATCTTCCTCTTGCCTTTGTCTCACACATGTTTGCTTCTTGTTGTTATTGTTGTTGTTGCTCCCTGTGATGCTACTACCTTGAGCATTGCTAGCCACTCTGCTGCCTTGCTGACTAATTCATTGAGCCTAGAGGAGTTATAACAATATCTCTACAGGTCTTCCTCTGGCCAATGACATGCCTCATGGATCCAATAATAGTACACTCTCGCACAATGGTCCCTACATAAGCCATGTGGATTGTACGGATTGAAACTCTTGGTGTCAAACTTAAACTTTCTAAAGTCCTCCTCGACATTCATTTCTTTCAAACTTTGGATCACGTACAAATCAATTTGCAAAGGAAGCATAGGCCATGGTGCCTTCTTCTTCTTGTGCAATCTAGTTAATAAACCTATCAATATGTGGTATTCAACCTCCTACATGACCAGCTTGTTTATGGCAAACTTCGTCAACATATGCAGAGCTTTCTCTACGATGTACATCTTGATAAAGGTGCCATCGGGTGAGGCATACTAATCTACAATGTTTAGCAATGCATCCATTGCTGCTTGGGACTTGCAAGGCAGATCTTGTTCAAAGATCATCGTGTACAGAGGGGCAATGAAGTGGTCAGATAGTCTAGCCATGACTCCTTGATAGCTTCATTCTGAGTGCAACTTGCAATATACGTTCACAAAATTATCTGAAGGTGGCCATGCCCAATCCATGCCCGGAAACTATTGGCAGGCACAGATCGCATCGAGTCGATAGGCAGACATGAAGAATATTGCTTGTTGATCCTTTGGCATATTCTGAGTGTTGGATACATGCACTTTCAACTGGAGAGCCAACATGTCAGACTAGTTGAAAGGTTTGCTTTCACTTGCCAGTTGATCCAACATAACAACCCAACTCTTCGGGAAGGTCTTCATACTCCCTTGGCCATACAAGTGACATGCGAAGATGACCAATAATTGGTAAGCCTTCCTGAGTGTCTTCATCTTGTATATATGGTTGGGTGTCGTCTTGAACTTTGTTGGCTCCCTTACCCAATGCTTCAAGAAGTCTATTGTATTTGTGCTATTGTTGGGAGTGTAGAACGGTGCATCCATCCTACTCATCAATAGTGGAAAATGGTACATCTATTGATAATATTCCATCCTGAAGGAAGCAAGGTCTACTCCACTAACACTTCTCAGTATCATCGTCTCAAGATCAATGTGTGCAACAATCCAGTGGATCACATCTGTGCATGGGTATACAGGATACCTGCATGCAACCTTGTACAATCTTGCTTATGGATGTTTACATAGACTTGTCAGTCCTCTAGATTCTCCTCAAAGTTTCTTGCGAAAATAGTGTTGATGTCTTGCCATGTGATCTTGATGTCTTTCTCAATGAACAAGTTTGTGTCTGTGTACATGGGTAAGCTCATAGACCCCTGCTCAATTACATCTCTAGTATTGCTTTCAACTTTGTCTTTTGATCCAGCTCTCTTGGAGGCCATGATAACTGTACTGCTAAGAAGCTTCTCTAAAACCTACGTACCTAGAGACCAAGAAGACACGGACAACAAGACAATTTCATCTAAAAACATAAAAAAAACTCGAGAATCAATTGGGCAACAAACTAGTGACTGCTAGAAAAGATTGCACAACATTGACTCCGGGAGGCTGGGAGACTGTCAGCTGGAACTGCGCATTGCACTAGCCGCTGTTACCAAACCAGCCAAGTTGGCTTGGACTCGGCTGAACCGGCTGGGTTGTTACTGAGCCGGCCGAGTCGTTAGCCAACTCGGTCGGCTTGGTAACAACCCGGCTGACTGGTCCAGTTCAAAGGCTGAGTCGACCCGGTTGGGCTATGAATCGAACCAACTCGGCCGACTCGGAGTCGAAACGGCTGGTTTTTAAAACAGTGCTACTGACTGGAATTGTACAATGCACATTCCAGTGAGGTTGACTACTAACTGAAACTGAGCAATGCGTAGATCAGTGAAGTTGGGTTATTGGCTGGAACTGCGCATTGCATAGTTCCAGTGGGCAGTACTGGGGCATTGCCTCCCAAGATTACGGAGAGCACAGCTAGGAGCCAGTGTAGATGGCCTCTACGCAATTCCTAGAGGCAACGCAAAGCCTTGACTTCCAAGAATGCGCGGAGCATGCTGGGAGACACAAAATCTGGGTCAAGACAGCCTGGATCTACCCAATGGCAACCTAAAAATGTGAAGGACTGAGTGTGTGTGCAAATATGGTCCAGATCTAAGTGAATAGACATGCATGTAATTCAGGTATATGCAGGAATCAATCAAATGGAAAAACTAAGAAGCTCATGAAGAGAGTCACCGCAATGGTGACTGTCAATGTAGAAACAATGTTATGCATGTGACACTAAGGAAATGTAATGCAAAACTTAAAACAACACTTCTACAAGCTAAAACACAGTGAAACACCAATGGTCGTTCAATAAAACAAGGGAAATAACGCTCATACAGGCCGAAAAATAAAAAGCAACAGAAAAAGCGGTAAAAGGCATAAAAAGAAAAAATTACTTGGAAAAGTTGTGCCAATTGTGTCGAAGGTTCCTAGATGACTCGAGAATGCCATAGCTCCAAGATCGAATGTGAAGAATGAACTCTGAGGTGTCGTTTAAATAGATTTTTCGAACTTAGGGTTTATGACAAGCATGTGACAAATCTAGGAAAAAGAGACACTTGGTAGGGAGTTTCTAAAATCAACTTTGCATGTAACTCCTGCTACTAAAAATAGATCCCTAAAATATAGGGATGCTTTTTCTTTTTCAAGAAAAGCTACCCAACTTGCAAGGAAAGATTGCAGAGTTCTGGAGGGAACTGAGCAACTTGCAGGCACATGCAACAGATAACCACTGAGGGAAAACTTCTGCGTTTTTTCTGGGCTAAGTGGCTAGCTTTGCGCAATTTTCCAAAGCAATGTTGCTGGCCAATTCTACACATTTTTGGAGAGTAGTGCAGCTGGCCTGGCCTGCTCTGCGCATTTCTGGAGAGCAGTTTCAGCTGGTCTGCTCTGCGTATTTTTGGAGAGCAATGTCAGTTGGCCTACTCTGCGCAAATTCTAAGTGTAGGGTAGTTGCTAGGCTGCTCTGCGCTATTCCTGAGGGCAAAACAGGGTGCCCTATAGGATTGGGCAGTTTTTCCCGACAACCCATTGACTGGGTGTGAACCAAGTGCTGGGTCAACTTGTGGCTGACCGATGGGACAATTAAGTGAACACAAGTTGTTAAGTGACATATGAAAACAAATAAACACAAGTACCTGATTAGTATAAGATAGCTGCTATGATGTCGAGGAGGGAGGCTCCAAAATGAAGCAAAGGAAAAAATTTGGAGGGTGTTTGTAGTCGCTATAGCGTGTTTCCTCCATGAATTAGCCTAACACCATTTGACAACCCATATAATAATCCCACTGGTGACATAGAAGGAGTCCTGGTGTAGTATAAATTCCAGGCAACAACAATTCTCATTACATAACAAACTAACTGTGGAAGGTTGATCATTGAAATGAATGGTGATTAATCTTGCATGCACTATGCATGGAGTGGGATGGTCATGCCACTCCCCATTCAATGTAGTGGGAGGAGAGAGGGTGGCGGGCACCACCCCCAACTCCATTACCACATGTTCAACAAGACCAATTGTGGGAGGATATAAAAATATTTATTTTTTATTTTTTATATAATTATGATAAAAATATTTAAATAAAATTTCCATAGATTAGGGTGAATGGAGCCATGTGAGTGGATGTTGGGAGGGGTACCCACCACCTTGCCACCTCCCACTATAATTAAGAGGGGGGATGGTGTGGCCTATCCCTCCCATGCACCAATCATATGACGTATTATGTTACTTATCATGTTAGTTCACCTCTTGTAGGATCTCTGTCTTGCTATTTTATTGGAAACCCTATGAAATTTATGCCCTTATTGGACTGCTCTGCTACAACTAGTGGGATTATCCTTTTAGTTGCTTAACATAATGGTGTTTTCATTCAGTTGTCAACTGGTAGAACTATGGAGTGATTTTGGTATTTCATCGAGTAGGGGTCGCGTGCCTCTATTATTGCAATGGAAGTGACCCATGAACACATGCCACTCTATTTTTCTTCTGTACCTAGTTACTCATTCTATTTTCTTGGGATTATGGGTGGAGATTCAATACCAGGAACTAGAGGTTATTCATTTTTTCATACTAGGATTCCATGGAGATTGCAGAAACTAAAAGAGGAGGTGGTTGGTGTCGCTTCTCAATTTTCTATGTACAAATTTTTTTTGTCCCTAGAAAGTCATGGAAGTTGTCTCAAGGTACTGGCTCCTTTCATATTATCTAATTTCTTTTATCTTTTATGTGTAAGTGTGGGGCTCAATTTTGGTTGTTCTCTTACATTGTACTTAGAGATTTTCTATCCTCTATGTCTCAAGTCCTCATGGTGTTTAGTGGTTGTTGTAATTCCCTTACTTCTTGTAATTTTCATCTCTCTTTTGCATTGGTATGCTCTGAGTTTGCTAGCTTTCTACTCTTTAGCTTTGTCATTTCATGTGCTCTGTGTTCTATGGATTTCTGGCTTTTTGGGGCTTATGCATATGAGTGGGTATTTGAGTCAGGGGTGTATTGGTTTAATTACTTGAGGTGGCTTGGGTGGTTCTGTTGTTCATGTAGTGGTTGGCTCTTAGTTAGTTCTAACATGGTTGGATATAATTCTCTTTGGAGGAGTCTATTGGGGCTCTAGTTTCTCGTTTGGTCTCCACCTTATTGGACCTCAATGCCATGTCAATAGATGTTCAACCATAGGGGAATGGAGGTCATAATCAACAAGGTCGGTCGCATGCCCAAGCCTAGACTCAATAATCAACCAATAGTTTTCACTCGGTGACTACTTTTGGCATCATAGAAGAGATCCACCAGCTAGAAACTTATGCCATTCATGACCGCTAAGCATACTCAAATTGTAAAATTCTGGAGGAGATTTCTAATTGGGTCCTTGACCCTAGTCACATTAAGGGAAGATGGGATCAATACATGCACTCCATTACCATCCACTAGTAGATGAAGACTCTTTTGAGTAGAGTTCTGAAAGAGAAGCATGAAGATCATAATGACATTATTTATTCCTTGAATAAGATCGAGAGGGTGCAACGTTACTAACGATCTTGTTTGGAGTGATTGGATGCTCGCTTGGCTCACCTAGAAAGCCATCTCCAATGTGAGCTCAAGCCCTGTGCTCCAACTAGTACAAGTGCACAAGTTTTTGCTCATGTGACTTCTTTTAACTCTTGACTCTAGATTATATTTTTATGTAGTTATTTTGTTTTATCATGTAGTCCATTTTTAGCTAGGTATTGATGTGGTTGGATACAATTACTCTATATTAATACACTTTTTTTTCTTAAATCACTTGTCAATAAATCTAATTTCCACTATAATAAACTAAAGTCAATAATATTTAGAGACTATATTTTAAATTTAAAAAATAATACAAAATTCAAATTAAAATAAATAAAATAATAATAATAAAATTATTCGAATAAAATTTAAATATATAAAAATGATTAATCCCTTTATTATTAAATAATTTTATAATTATATCTTCATATCTCTATATTAAATAAAAAATCCAAATTTTGATAATTTTTCATATCATTTTCATCAAAAGACAATATAAAAAAAAAAAATTGTAAAAATGAGAGGAAATTGAAAATTGATATTAAAATAACTAAAATTATATTGTAATTTTGAAACAGTGAGTTCGTCTATGAAGTCATGGCAACCAAAATTTTAACTTGAAAACTATATCTTACCATTGAAATTGTTGATTATAATTTATAGAGAATATTATTTTAAATATAAACATGCTTTGTGGTGTCATGTTATTATTTATTTGAATACATGAATTGTATGGATTTAGTTTATTTGGTTGAAATGTATGTGAACATGAAATTATTTGAAATAATTTTTTTTTATTAAAATTTATATTATTTAAATTTTGAATATTATTTTATTTTAAAAGTGTCTATAGCTTTAAAATAACAAAAAAAAATCAAAGGTTGGTTTGATCATTTGGAGCTCCATGTTCATGAGGATGCTAGACATACCTTGTACTGGACATGCGTCGACACTCCTTGATAATCCTTGATGGCGATGGGTTGCATTTTCATTCTCCTTGTGTTCTGGGCGCTTTGGGCATTTTGTTTCTATATGTAAATTTTGGCATTTTGCTCTTTTGTTTTTGCATGTTTCTCCTAGCCAATAAATATGGTAGAATCCTTGATGGCGATGGGTTGCATTTTCATTCTCCTTGTGTTCTGGGTGCTTTGGGCATTTTGTTTCTATATGTAAATTTTGGCATTTTGCTTTTTTGTTTTTGCATGTTTCTCCTAGCCAATAAATATGGTAGGAGTGAGGCCGAGAGAGTAGTGGAATTTACACAAATTTGTCATATTGTTTTAAAGAATTAATGGAATTTACACAAATTTGTCATATTGTTTTAAAGAATTAGTAGAAACTTGTTGACCGACAAAAAAAAATATATATAGATTAAAAAAACTAGTTGTATCAATATCCTATTAAGCTAATAAACTACTCACATTACCAGTTTTTTTAAAAATCATAAAAATTAGCTATAATATATTTTTAATAGTATTATTATTAAACATATATACATTAAAAAAATTCTTAACCCTTTGCATAATTTTCTTATAGAAAATAATGGAGTTGTCTTTAGTTCGACTTTTTGGACTTTCTAGTGCCAATCGATGGAAAACATTAAGGTGAAATCTTGATTTGTGTTATTTAAACCGGTTTTTTTTACTATATATATGGATTGAACACCCTCAAAAACCCCTAGGCACTTCGATTGTGGGGTTACCCATCAAACTTGTGATTTCAATAAATTCTTGCTAGATTTTAGAGAAATTAGACGAGAAAAATCCACCAAAAAAACTTCCAAAAAATGGCACTAAAAACAACTTAGAAAATAATAACTTATTTTAATTTAAAATTACATTTCTATTTATAATATTTTAAACAAAAATGAAATAAAAACTATTATATATTAATAAAACAATAATATCGTTAAATTAAATCAATCAAAAATCCACAATATAATTATAATAATTTAATTATCTATAAATTAATAAAGGAAACTTTTCTATCCGTCCTATTACATATATATTAAGGAACACTCATTTACAATTACATCCCATCGTAGCTTCATGCATACCCTAAATCCACATTTTAAGAATATTTCTTTTTAATAAAAGTAAAAATAAAAACTAGATAAAAAAGTTATAATAAAAAATATAATTTTAAATCAATAATATATTTTAATTTTATAAACTATATTTATTAAATAAGGATTGTTTTTAGTGACGTTTTTTTAATTTCGGTTGCAATTTCAAGAAAAAATTTGAGATGAAATTTAATTTGTAGTATTAACTATTTTTTAAAACTTCCAAAAATTATAAAAACAATTGTTAAAAAAACAAGACAAAAATCTATTACAAAAATTATTATTTTTAATAAAAATAAATAAAATTTTATTTTCATATTTTTTAAATAATTTTAAATTCCAACTTAACCCGGATAAGTGTGATGTATCCATAATCACAAGATAAGCAAGCTAAAAACAACTGATTTTATTAAATTCAATAATTCATTTTAACATGATTTTAAAAAACATTTTTTTTAAACAAAATCTTAAAATATTTTATAAATAATCTCTCTTTTGGTCACCATTATCATGTATTTACAATCACATGATAAATAAAATGATTGACTTCACTGAATTCACCAATTCATTTCAAATTTTATATATATATAAAACACAGATTCCAACCATTAATTATTAATTAATAAATACACATCCATTATAAACCAAACACTTAAATTTAATATTAACTAAAAAAATTTAAGAAAGAGATATAAACCGACAAAGACAAACAACTTCGCCATTGCATAATGTTCTTGGTAACTACGGGTGTAATAGAGATGTCCAACGTGGACCTCGTGAAGGTATCGATGCTTAAACACGTCCTGCGGTAGAAAAAAAGGGAATAATGATGCATATCGTCCCATGGCTTATAAAAATATATATATTCATCAGAGTCAATATGAGATCACGAGAGTTGGAAAGTCGTGCAACAAGTCACTCCATGTGTGTTATGGTTACCTCAGGGGAGATCTCACATTAATAAATAGGGATTACTAATGAAAACAAATATTAGTTATAAACCAACAATGTTTCACAGTGCATTTGAGTTGTTACTAGACATTGCTTGATATAATTCAAGCAAGCAATAATACAAATGAAAAACAATAAAAGAGATACAGAAGTTAAGGTGATGAAAAATTGACAAACATTGCAAATTAAAATGCATATTCATTCCCGGATCCCGGTGCCGTCCCAGCCATAAATGGCATTCATGCACATTAATCTTCCCTGATACTGCCACTTGTTTCGCAGCGTGGAGCCCCAGATCTCGTCTGATGGTGGGAAGAATGTTTTTATGGCCGTAGGCCGGAGCAGGCTAGCGCCATTAATGAAGGCCGAAGCCCAAAGCCGCCCGCTGTGGGTTATTTACATGGAGCTCCCCGTTGTTTTTTCCACTTCTTGGGTTCAGGCGCCTAGTGCTCAGTTTGTTCTGCAGATAGGATGCGAAGGTGAGAAGGCGTCCGGCTTCAGAGGTGAAACTCGAGCCTGTTCGGGCTTGAATTTGCAACACCTCCACTCTACCTGCGTGTTGCACAGCGGAAATCCTTCGGTGGCCTGGGGTAAGTGGTTTATTCATTGTAACATCAGTTACACTTGTTCTGTCTCTCGGTTTCATGCCTCCTCTGTTTATTCTCTCGAGCCTACGGTTCATCTGAGGCATTCTTCTGGGTTCAGTATCTGTTCTTTTGGGTTTTCAATGACTGTTAGTAACATGAAGCGTCCAGGGAAACGAACCCGTTCGGGTGATCGACCTGGCAGCAGCAAGCGTCCCTTTGCTCGTCCTCCGCCCAACCCTGTGCTCACAACCATCAACCTCTCCTCCTCTCCTGAGGATCCTCCTCCCAGCAATCCTTCTCGCCAACCGATTCCTAACAGTGCCTTTCAGTCCACCCATTTTAAATTCCAGAGTAACCTGAATAGGCCTCTGATTTCCGCCCAGATTACCATTATCATGTCTAAAGAAGTTAACCAGGTTGCCCCTCTCTCCTGCATTGACCCCAATTCTTCTCACAGTAGTGAGCGCTCCTCTGCCAAGAATGCTATGGATGTTAAAAGGGAGATTGAACCGGTTATCCAGGTCAATTTGCCATCCATAATCCCTCCCCTGGTTGATTGTGATCATTTTGAAATAGAGACCGATGTTGGAACCACCGACAAGGTGCCGGAAGGCAACGTGTTGGGTGATAAAGAACTACTCAGTCAGGACGACGCGTGTCTGGAGGCCGAGGAGACACAGGGGGAAGCTGAAAAAAATGAATAATTGACAATGTGGTTTGTTCTTTTTGGTTCTTTGGTGGATGCTCCGGGAGCATTGCCAAGGAATTTTGGCCAGGACTCAGCTTGACAGCATCAACTCCAGTTTTGGGTCTCTCCTCGACGCGGTGTCTGTTTGGTTCATGGACCTGTGCTATCAGTTCTGTTTCTCTGTTTATCTTCTTGTTCATCTCTCTCTGTATGTTTGTAAAGCCAACATAATTGGTTGTATGTCTCTGATTCTCCCGGGTTTCCACCATAATGGGGCAGTTTTGTAATGTGAAAGGCTTGCCGGCTCCTGCCTTTACAGCCGCCAACTTATGTAAAAATATTTTGATTTCCAGTTAATAGAATTAGATGTTACAGAGAAAAAAAAAATGCATATTCATTGGAAAAAATTGCATGTTCTCTTTAAACAAGTAGCAACGAATACATTAAAAAATGTTCTTTAAACAATGTCAAAAAATATAAGCATTTTACTATGAAATTTCAGACATCAACCAACGATGTCTCTTAGTACCTCTAATAAATTCAAACACTAGACATCAACCAACGTTGTCTCTTAGTACTTTTCAAATATTAGTTATAAACCAACAATGTTTTCCAGTACCTTTGAAATACTAGCCATTGATTAAAATCGTTCAACCATATTACAAGTAGAGAATAACAAAAGAGATACAAAACATGTTAAAAAAAGAGAGGTAAATATTGGATTTGTGTTTAATTATTAGCTGGTGCACATAGCGCTTCCGGGGATGTAACATTCTGTGTAAATTTATAAACCTCATGGGTTCCTTGTAGGAATGCGCCATGTTGTCTAAATCCATACCTCTCTTAGGTTCTCAGTACTTTTTTCTTGCAGTATTCTGATATAAACAAGCCCTCAAAATTTCAAATTAATTGTATTGCATTCACTTACAATTGATTAGAGTGGTTACCCATTTTTTTGTTTTTAACAAGTACGATGAACCAAAATATGTTTATATATTTCTCACCAGTGATATGGAAAATAACTGAAATCATTTGGGGTTGTTAGAGTCTTCAGGCATTGCCAATTCCAACTCCAACATCAGCACTTCCAAAAATTTTGAATGTGCTTCCCTTTCAAGATTTTTTTATTGTTTCCAAAGATCTTGCAGCGCTTCGAATCTTGGCGCACTTGGCATGGAATGCTCCCACCTCCTGAATTTGTCCGCACTAGGTTTTCCTTATGGATGTAAACCTCTGGTAAACTTTTACCATCGTCCGGACTCAAAGGTTATAATTTTTCACAATGTTTCTAATGCTTTGTGAGAAGTCACGCATCATCGCCCTGACTTCCTCTGTTGCATTAGAGAGGATTAGGGAAGCATACAATCAATGCAATTGAATGGAAGAATACAACATCAATTGCATTAGCCGATGCATACTCATCATATTTTTCTTCCAAAAAATGAGGCTCTACAACAACCATTGCTAACAAGCAGGTATGTCCTCCAATCTCTTATTGGAAGGAGAATTCCCTCCATAGACAAGAAGTTCTTTACTCCCACAACCCAAACCTATCGAAATTCAAACCATCCGTTGGGTCCAGGATGACTTTCATCACCATCACCTACGACTTCGATCCCCTTGAGCGCCTCAGTGTTCAGAGCGAAGACATCCTTGACATTGAACACCCATA
Organism: Pinus taeda; assembly: GCA_000404065.3. NCBI lineage: Eukaryota > Viridiplantae > Streptophyta > Pinopsida > Pinales > Pinaceae > Pinus > Pinus taeda. The sequence continues at coordinate 32,449 of APFE030996678.1, forward strand.
TATTGTTCAGGAAACCCTTCTCCCCACACTCGTCAAGCATATAGACTTGTTTATCATCCACTGCCTTTGCATGATAACTCTTGTACGATGGGCTATCTGCTTTGGAGATAAGATTCCACTAGCAGGAATGCATATTGATAGAGTAAAAGTAGTTAAGATCTTTGTGGTGTTAGGTCAAGAAATAAATGACATAGTTAATAAGCATTATTGGACATACGAATAGTTTAGGAATCATCACACCACCACAGATCTCCCAAATCTCTCGTACATAATGGTCTCACTTTATGATGCGTCACAATTAGATTTCCTCTAACCTTACATGAAGTCTAATTTCAATATGTTCAAACCACAAAACACTGATGCGCTGAAGTTACTCCATATTTACAGTAAAAGAGAGAAATCCTTTGCAAGATTCAACCAACTCCCCATTAAATCAATGACATTAAACTGCAATCAATCACACTGATACGCACGTCATCCCTCGTAGAACAACCCGAGCATGCGAAAGCGTGATAATCTCACTGCATCGAAAAAACCAAAAGCTAATATTAACATTAGCCATGGCAAAAAATTTTGCGTTACTTTTAAGTACGACCCTCAGTAATGCTTCCAAAATAAAAAACAGTGACATAACAAAATGTCAAGTTTATAAGACATAATATTAAAGTAATTTGAGAATGATTTCATAATATAGGTTTAAATAAGTAATATGAGAATTTACATTTCATGATATAGTTTTAAATAAGTAGAGTTTGTAGTATTGATAATGTTTCTTAAAATAAATTTAAATGGTCGAAACAATATTGTTTTTAAAAATTATAATGGTGTTAGATAATTTTTTGAAAAATGAATGGTGTTTCTGAATGTAGGATAAACTAAATTTGTAAGTACATATTTTTTCAAAAATTCATTTTACAATCGGAATAGTTATGAAAATTTGTATAAAATAAATTAATGTTTAACAAAAGTAATTTTGATGGTTTAAAAAGAATTTTGTTTCGAGAAAAAATAATAATAATAATCATTTTTATTTTAGATTTAAATTTTAAATAAATGCAATTTAAATTAAATTTTAGATGGTTTACAGGGTATATAATAAATTACGATAGGGTGTTTTGTTAGGGCATTCCATGGTGAAAATTGCTACTAGTTTGAAATTTGGTGGGCAAAATCCAACCATGATAAGGGCTAGTGCAACCAAGGCCGAGTGCGATCCCCATATGGTTTTGACCACTTAAATGCCCTTGGTCACGCTACTGAAGTCACAAATTAGATGGGTCAATGATCTCAAGACTTATATTACCCAACAAAATAAACTAAACTATTTTAGATTAATAATTTTTTTTTTGATTAATATTATTTATCAAACTCATTTGCAAATTTTTGTGTTATATATAGTTTATCAAAATCGTTTGGAAGTCTTTGTTAATCTTTGTTTTATATATATATGTGTGTGTGTGTGTGTGTGTGGTGGTGGTTAATGTCCATTGAGACCAAACTTTGGTCTATCGGACCTAAAGAAATGAATTATTTAGTTTGATTTAAGATTTTATTCCTATACTCGAAAAGCTTGGAGAGAAACCTCCCCGGCTCACTATAATTTTGACATAGTAAAATGCTAGGAAGGTCAGCTTTGCAACAAATATTATGAAACTGAGATCTAATGTGGTTGTACGTGAGACACTCTAAGAGGAAGTGATTTTCATCCTCGATGTTCATATTCTCACAGAGATGGCAGATCCTTTCTATCCATGGTGTTTTAGGAACTGCCCAACAACCCATTTCAATATGGAGCTCATGAGAGTTCGTTCTAATCTTGGCTATATTAATTTTCTTCTTTGAGCTAATTAAAATAGAGAGATACTTTTGATCTTCTAGGGTGGGGTGGATGACCTCCTTATAATATCTTAATTTTCTTGTACCTGCTAAATCTTTCTCACACCACATTTTTACTTTGAAATTAGAAGTAACAATATTTTTAATGTTATTAATGTTTTGCAATGCAACATTCTCGTTGATCTCCCAATGGTTTAACCAGGCCCTGGTGTCTTTATCCCAACCTCGTTTGAGCCTTAGGTGGTTTTGACTAGAATTTAAAGCTAGATTAGGAAGTCTATGGTCTCCTATGTGATTGAGTTTGTGCTTGTACAACAGAAGCCTAGACATAGCTAGGCTCTCGATAGGGGAAAGACCCACTTCTATAAGCAAAATAGGATAGGGTGTATTTCTTTTAATTTTGAGGTTATACGTTATAAAACGTTTCTAGATTTGCTCAATCTTTCTCCAGGATTCTCTAGAGATGTTGCAACCCCAAACCTCACATCCATATAAGATAACAGGAGTGACTAAAGGTTTAAAGAGGAACTTCTTTCTATCCCACATTACGAGGTTTGCCGTTCTACAATTATTTTCAAGACCAAAATAAGTTTTCCACCCCCATTAATCCTTTTCTCAATGCTATAGTTCCAGTTGAGCTTGTGATGAATATCAATTCCTAGGTACATGTAAGAATATACTTCCTCCAATTTACTATTGTCATAGATAAAACTAGCATAAGTGTCCTTCTTGGATTTGATAATCATAACTTTTGTTTTGTCACTGTTAATAGTCATAACCATGGTAGAGCATAAATCCTTAAGAATTCTAAGTTGCTTATCAAGATCAGATGGGCACCTTGCAAGAAGAACAATATCGTCAGCATAGAGAAGAAGGATGATGACTATCCCATCAAGATCGTGCCAGCACAACCTACTTCCTCTAAACAACCTTCTAGCTTGCCGATGTAAATTCCAAGTAGGGTAGGGGATAGGGGGTAACCTTGTTTAACTCTGTTATTACACTTAATATCTTTTGATCACCCCTCATTGTTCTTTAACTTGGCAATTACATTCTCGTATAACCTTATAATGACAGCTTTCAACTCGAAAGGAACCTTTAGCTCTTCTAATCTATTCCATAGGTTGTTTCTAGGAGCCGTATCGAAAGCCTTTCTAAAGTCCACAAAGCAACAAAAGAGATTGGATTTATCATTGCGGCATTCCTCCACAATGGTCCTAAGTGTAATGAGGTGGTCCGTTGTTGAGTGCTTCCTTCTAAAACCCACTTGGACTTTAGCCCTCTTACCTTCACTTTCAAGCCATATGTTCAACTTCTTTTCCAAAATAATACCATATAACTAGGCTAAGAGAGGGTTGATCATAATTGTCTGATAATTAGAGAGGTTATTTGTATCCCCACTTTTAAAAATAGGGATAATGAGGCTCTGATTCCATGGTTTAGGGAACCCTTGCTTGACTGCTTGATTGAAAAGCTTGTGGATGTGGGGGATGAGGACAAGACCTCCAATTTTTAAGATTTTTGCCTGGTAACCTTCAATGTCCTCATCTTTCCCATTTTCCATGCATTTAACCCCAAAATCAATGTCTCGTTGTGAGCAGGGTTTCAAATTTATCCATGACATTTGAAGATTCATAAAGCTTTTTAAGATAGGAATTCCTGCCGTGTAAGGAAATTTTATTATTATCTTTAGTTTTCCTAGTTAGAATCTGCCTCCAGAATTTCTTAGGAGCTACCTTAGAGAGGCGTAAGAGATTTCTTACGAATATACTGCCTTTTTTTTCCTTTTAGTTAGGGATTTGTATATTTTCATCTTGCCAATTTTAAAAGCTTCATCAACAACTTCCTTAATTGCTCTCCTCGCACTTTTATAATCTTTGTCATTCCATGGGTTGGTTTTGTCATATATATATATATATATAAGATATTTCATTCATGGAAGAGTTTTTTTAGATATAAATATATGTTTTATTTTGAAAAACATATTTATCATAAAAATATTCATTTATGAATTTAAAATAAATAATATTAATGAAATAGTTTTTAAATAAACAAATTTATTATAACTAAAAATATTTAAATATGATTATAACATTATTAAAAATGTAATTAATTTATTATGATGAACAAATTAATAATTATATAAGTTTATTGGGTTAAATTTAATGGTAAAATCTTAGGGTTTTTTTCACTATTGGGCATGGTAGAAATAACTACATTAATGGTTTAGTGACTTGTACACACTTAAGTGGACACAAGCACACCTTGATGGCCTAGTGACCAGTCCACACATATGTGGATCAAATCACACTTCCATGTCCTTGTTTAAAATTTCAAATCTCACTAGTGCGATTGGGTTCCAATGGTTTCATTCTATGAAGGTTCAAAACTCGTGGTAGAAAAGAGGAGACGCCCCAAAATAATCCAACCATGTTAAAGGCTAGTGTGGCTTAGGCCTAAATTGGTCCATGTATGATTTTGATAGCTTAGATGCCCCTATGACATGTTGTATTAAACCACATGCTAGTCCTCACAACTTAGATGCTCTTAGGTCATGGTTTAGTAAACCACATGTTGATCCCTTAAATCACAAACACTCTAACAAAAAAAGATTTAAAAATCATTGAAAGGTATTGTGATCAAATATGTTCCCCTTTCATCCCAGGGGAGCAACTCAATTGGTGATCGAAGTAATGTGAGTCTTGAGAAAATTGAGAGATCCAAGACTCAAATTCCCCCAGTCATGACCTGGTTACGGAGAGGAGGACATGTCATAGACCCACATAGGTTTACTAGTGGCTACGTATCAGGTGTGATGTTGGGTTCCTTTGGGATACAAAAAATAAATATTCCCCTTCACTTGTATTCTGTGGATCCCAACTTGATTAGATCCAATGCATACAATGAGGATATGAAGACTTCTCTCTAGTCCACGTGTTACATTGTTACTCCTACCATCTGCATGAAGGACATGCTGCCATGACATATCTCAGTGGTACATGAATTAATGGAGTTCCTATGGGTATAGAGGGAGATTGTCTAGTTGATGGCTCAAGGCTTTGGGAACAAGATGGCAAAGGGTAGCACCATCAATTCTCCAAGGATGGATTATGTGTGGCTCCCCTTCCATCGCAAGCCAATGGAATATTTGAGTTGCTTCCATAATAGATTGCTATCTATTGTTTCTCTTTGAGCTCTTGGTAAATATCAACTATGTTCTTTGTACATTTTCTATTTCTGGTTATTCTTGTGGTTTTATGTCAGCAATGGCTCCACACTCATGCCACTATGGAAAAGCTCCATTGCACTAGACCAATGTTGAGTTGGCTATCATAAATACAACTAAAGTGTTCCACTGCTCTTGTTCAACCACCATCAAGCAACACCTTCACATTTTAGGTGAAAAAGTTAAGCAAGAACATGCCTATCACTTAGATGAAGATGTTGATTTCATGGTTTAGCATCTAGTTCAAGGCCTTGATACCAATAGAACCTGAAGCACCAAATTTCACCAAACTTTGGAGCTCTAATGGTATATGCAAATGTTTGTAGCTTGTTTCCTCCACACCCATGATGCAAACCGTATAGAGTTTCACCAACATCTCACTCATTTGGAGAAGTAGTCAAATTTGTTGGTCACTCTCTACACCTGGTTATGTAAGAAGCACACGGGATTTCTTGTCTTTGATGTAATTGGTAGCTTGAAGGATAACCTTATCAAGGTCTTGACTACCCCTTTGCATAATATTTCATGTTCCATCTTTGGTCTCTAGCTCTAAGGGTTTTGTTTGTTTTTTATTTGATTATTATGATACTCTATATTAAGATCCACTTTAGTCACTTTTCACACTTGAAGTTAAGACTAGTCTAGTTTCCCATATGGTAGGCTAGGCATAGAAATTCTATTTCAAACTCTGTTTATATTATCTGGTTTCCCTTTGGGTAGGCACATGGACCCTCTTTCTTGGCCACATATAGCTCTTCAAGACATCATATTATAGTGCTACTCTAGCTCATCCAATCATGCTAGAACATGTAGTCTTTATGATCATGTACATATGTGTATTTCCATCTTCATAGTAATAGAATAACTAGCTTACTAAAAAGAAAAAATAAATCTCCCCTTCCAATTTTCTTTAATAAATTATGTATTATGAACTTTATAACTTGAGTGTGCCTAATTGTTAAAAACACATGTTTCCTCCAAAGAGGTCACAGGTTCAAATGTATAGGGGGTTTGAGTATGTACAACTCCATAGACTTTAGCTTATTCATACACTTCCATGTATATTCCGCTAGTTAATTTGTCACAATAGATCATGATTAAAATATATTGAAATCTAAAATCTATAATATGAGGGTTAATTTTCCTTAGATTTCTTGCTTTATTAAGTTGTTTATTGCATATTCATGCAAATACATAAAATGGAGGAAATAGAGAAGATATAAAACAATCATTCACAAACCACAATAACACTAATATATGATCACAAGTTCTCTTTGCTCTACCCTCTGTCTAGCCACTCTTATCTACTCTATTATTAAACAAAATGCACTAGAATTGAATCAAGCCCTTTTTCCTCTTATTGGTCTAACTATAAAACAACACGATAGTCAACTAGGGGTTAAATTTGACCCATTCAACCCTCAATATGAGTTATAAATTAATCCTTCTAGAGTCTTCTTCATAGGCCCACATGGCTAGCCCCTTTTCCATGAGTAATAGGGGTGGATGTGACATCCTCTAGAATTATGGTGTTCAATTAAGATAGGTCAACTTTTAGGAGGCATAAATTTTGCATTTGGACTTTGATTGACTTGATTCATGCCCCATTGCAAAGGTCTTCCCCATTGCAAAGGTCTTCAAGAATAGAATAGTGTCACAAAGTGTTCCGCTTAGGCAACAATTTTTTATCCCTATAAAATGTCATTTAAGGCCTCAAATTGGCCTCATAATGTTTTTGACCCTAATTCTTTAAATTAGACCTCGGTGCCAAAACTTTTGTAAGTTGATTTCTTTGATTTTTCTACCATGAAAACATCAAGATATATGAAAAACAATGTAATGATCCAATCTTGCTCATTAGCAATCGAATCACTCTGTAAGTCAGGTCCCTTGTTCCACAAAGGTCTAAAACACTAATTTGGCATCGGGTATCTTATCTCGCAAACAAGGAATCTCACACACCAATTTGGTGTCTTATCCCACAAACAAGAGGTCTTATGCATCGATATGGTGTCTAACTTAGCCATAACCTTAAAATTAGAATATTATTACTTAAAATTTCTTTTATTTCAATTTTCCTCTATATTGTTTTTTACGTATATTATTATTATTTTTTTTTTAAGCTATGGTTCACTGTCACTGAGTGGCCGCTACATCCACGGTAAATATCGGGGCAGTTCCACCCGAAGGGATCTGCCCGTCGGCCAATCTTAATAGGCCTAACCCGGAGGGCGTCAAGGAGATTTGACCCCGTGACCTCCCAACTGGGAAAGTGCTTAGCAACGAGAACTCAACCATTTGAGCTATCCCTTGGGGCTTTTATTTTTATTTTTTTTAATATTACTATTTTTTCAATTTTATTAATTATATAATGCTTCAATGATCATAAAATATTCATAAATTTAAATTAACATTTTTTTTTATTAAAATTAAGTAAAGGAGTTTTTGCCTAGAATTTGACATTTGGGTAGATTGTGAGGTTTTGTTGTTTAAAATGTGTTTGTGACTTCATAAATGAATTCACTCCCTGAAAAACCCTTAGGGCACCCAAACTTTGGAGAGTTTAGAGCTCAAACTTGTTATTCCAGTGAATACCTTATAGATTTCGAACAGATTCAACAGGGAAATATGCCTGGAAAAGCTCCAAAATATAGAACAAGTAGACAAAGGCTAAAGTAAACAATTTTTGTTTGTCCACAAATTAGTGGGACTAATCTATGGTTTGAGAGATTGTGATATGGGACATTTAAGTTGCTACCACATGGGCTGATCTAGGGCATTTAAGCCATCACCACCTGGGCCAACCCTTACTTGCAGTTGTATTTGTAGCATCTAAGCCGTAAAGATCACTTGGCCAACTTTACTCATAGATGGATTTGTAATATCTAAATGGTCAAAATAATGTGGGGATGAAACCTAGCCTAGGCCACACCAACCCTTATTCATACCTAAATTTATACCCATGAGTTTTAAACATATAACCTTTACACCATAAAAGACTTCAACAAAATGTTTTGTCACCAACTATTCTATAAACGCTATTAGTAAAATTAAATACATACTAAATAAATATATAATTAAAAATATAAAATAAAATTATAATATTATTAAATAAAATAACTTAATTAATATTAATAAACATAATATTAAATAATAAATTTTAATAATATTATAATTTAAAATTAAAATAATTTATAATTTATTAAATAGAACTAACTTATCAATATTAATAATATAATATTAAGAAAATAAAAAATGATAATTAAATATATAATTAATTATTAAGAAAATAAAAAAAAATGATTGAATTAAATAATTAATAATATTAAAATTATAATTTGCAATGTGTTAATTATAACCCATTAATTAAAAATAGTCAATTTTATTAAAAATACATAATTAAATTGATAATATTATTCAAAGAATCCTACAAATATAGAGACTCTTCCTCTTTCCAAAAGTTTTTTCTTCTAGAGAGAAAGGAAAATAAATATTTTAAAATTAAATTAATTTAATTTAAATTATAAATATTTTTTTTTAAATGGTAAATAAATTTTCATTCCTCTAGAGAGAAGGAAATAATAATTTTAAAATTAATATAAATTTAATTATAAATATTATTAAATATTTTTTATAATGGTAATTAGTCTTGTTAAGTAGTGAAAGTTTTTTAGGATAGATTTTTTAGTTATTTTTTTTAATTGTTAGTTTTCGAATTGATTTTTACAGGTGGAATGGATCAACGTTTTTAGAATTTCTGGGGCACCCAAACTTCTAAAACTTGATCACTATACTTTGGATGTCCAAAATTTTAGGGGATTTTGTGAAGGAAATACCGAAAAAACCATTTTAATGATGAAAATGGATTCAACCCCTCAAAAACCCCTAAAAAACCCAAATTTCTGAAACTTGATCACTATACCCTGGATGCCCAAAAAATTCCGACAAATTTCATCCAAAAAAATATAAAAAACATTCTTTTTAATTAAAAATAATAGATTTTTTAGACTACACGGTTAAATTATAATACATTTAATAAATAAATATATTTAATCTAAATTACATAATTAAATTTTGATAATTATTATTTAAAAATTCAATTTAGAATTATTCCCTTCTCAATACACTTCTCATACTTCTAAACCCTCTGAAGAAAAAGTACAACTTGAATTTTACATATTTTCCAAATTCTAAACTAAATTAAGAACCTCAAAAATCATAGGAACATGGAACTATGACCTGGACCTTTGATGCGGTAAAACCAGGCAGAACACCAAAAAGTTTTTGTTGGAATTTTATCCGAATTTTACCGAAATTTTGGGGAAATGTTATGGAATCGTTCCAAAAAGGTACGATACTGGAATTTTTTGTCATATTCCTGGTACGGACACGGTCCTCTGGAACATATCCTCCCATCATAATTACGTAGAATTATTCACAGCATACACCGAATTGCGAGGGATTTCGTTTTTCTGGTAATAATTACTGTGATTCTACGTGCAAGACATGTAGATGCACATGTCTTAAAGAATATATGCCGATGACAATGAGGCTGCTTGAAGAGTGAAATTAAAGGAAAGCAGGGGCTCTCCTGCAACTGACAGAAAATACAAAAAGGACGAACCTTGAATTGAATACCATCCTTCTACCCAGTTACAGGTAAACAGACGAGAGCAGCCTGCTCGCCCACCATCTTTGACCCCACCATATCATATAATATACTTGGAGCCCTCCTGAAAATCCTGTACGGCATCTCCAAATTTTCTTAGAACTGCAAAATTCTCCAGGAGATCATACGATTCTGCTATGTTTATATCGATTTTGTTGGTAGCTAAAGGGCTCCTCCAAACACATTAAGGATCAGAATGCGCCATGACACACCAATTTTGGAAGAAAGCCCTGTGAATTCTTTGGCTTTGGCAGAGAGATTTGAGGTTACGTTGACTGATGTCTGAGGAAATAGGCTATATGGTTGATTCCTCTATGGAACAGGAGGTGGCCTCCGATCATGGCACAGAGTATGTGGAAGTTGATCCATCAGGGCGTTACGGCCGGGTTAGTCTTTTCATTTCATCTATTTCCTCTCAAGTTTTACATTTTTAGACTGGATTTGCAGACACTCATATGCTTGAGTGAATTGTAGCGATTGCTTAATTAAACTAAACTTTCTGAAAACTAATTTAGTTTTTTGTTTCCAGAAGGCAGTCTTTTACAGACAGTCTTAAGCCACTTTCAGAGTTATCCTTGTATTGATTTAGCTAATTTTGTAAGATGGGTGCCAGCTTTGGATGGTTTTGTAACCATTTTCAAAAACTGATGATGTTTGAAAAGCTTTTCCAGATTAAAAAATTGCTTAAGAGAGACTGTGTATGTGCCCTGCAGAAGGCTTTTACTAGCACAAACCCATCTAAACGACTGTCTGATATGCACCTCAACTTTGCATATGCTGATTTTCCAGTAATGATTGGCACAGGGACAGCCAAGATTTTCCTGGAAAAGTTAAGGTTATGAAGGGGATGTGCAAGTTGTTAGTAGAAGGGGACACTGGGACAGTACAATGAACACCCACAAAAGCAATACACAAATATTTGTCCTACCTTAACTATACACTTGCATTATTGAAAAATTCAATCGCAAAGCTGTTCATCAAACTCTGGTTTAGATGGGTTTGTGTTAAGAGTCAATGTGCCAGCCAAAATGGGGTTGGAGCCTCCTGCAGGGCACATAGGTGGCCCATCATAGTACTAAGCATTGCAGTTGTCCTGTTGCTCACTATTATTTCTTGCTGAATTCTTTGCAGTACAAGAGGGTTCTTGGAAAGGGAGCTTTCAAGACCGTGTATCCTTTCTTTTATGTAGATTCTGCTTTAAAAAAGGAAAATTAGATCCTGTCCCATTCATTTTTATTTCTTTTGGTGTTCATTTATGAGGTTCATGGGTTCTTAACATATCTTCAGCTACTGGGCATTTGATAAATTAGAGGGCATGGAAGTCGCATGGAACCAGGTGACGATTAGAGATACAATGCGGCAATCTGAAGTTTTGGAACGTCTATATCGCGAGGTCCATCTGCTGAAGACTCTTAAACACAAAAATATTATCAAGTACTACAGCTCTTGGGTTGATACCAAGAACAATAATATCAACATTATCACAGAGATATTCACATCTGGGACACTTAGGCAGTAAGTGATTTATTGTTTTGAGATAATGTTGTTGTTCTATCTCAGGTGCATTTAACTAAATTCTGTCTGTGATTGGATCAATAGAGACAGTTTAACCTAATGATTGGTCACTATATACACACACAACATAGTCCCCAAATGCCTAAGACAGATTGTAAGTGGTTGGAGTAGTTTAAGGCCTAATTTACCTAGGGAACTCAGTGTGCACTGGTTCTATTATGATGTTAATCAGATACTTCAATAATTGTAGGTATTGTAGAAGGCACAAGCATGTAAACATCAGAGCAATCAAAAATTGGTCACGGAACATTTTGGAAGCCCTCTTATACTTGCATAGCCATGATCCACCGATCATTCATCGTGACCTGAAGTGTGACAATATTTTTGTGAATGGAAGCCAAGGAGAGGTGAAAATTGGAGACCTTGGACTGGCAGCGATTCTCCATCATGCCCATGTAGCTCGTAGTGTTATTGGTAAGCTCTCAATTCTTATGCTTGTTAGAGTGTGGACATGAGTTACCAGAAAATATCTTATCCACAGTGATATACATGTAGGAACGCCTGAATTCATGGCCCCAGAACTTTACGAAGAAGAATATAATGAGTTGGTGGACATTTACTCCTTTGGAATGTGCTTGCTGGAAATGATAACTTCTGAGTATCCATACAGCGAGTGTGCAAGTGTAGCACAAATTTTCAAGAGAGTCACCACTGTAAGATATATTTTTATCGCTGCTTTCATTTTGTCAGCAAACTGGTTTGCGTTAGACTCCTTGTATAAGTGACTGCTGTTACACTTATGGTATATAGGGAATCTCTTTATCTTACTACTGTTTTCATTTACATTTGAATCTTTGGAGGCACTCTGCTTGCAATATCACTAAATTCAAATTCTGCTTGTTCATTACTCATACACAGGGTAGAAAACCGGCTGCCTTGGAGAAGGTTAAGGATCCCAGTGTTCGTCAATTTGTGGAAAAATGCTTGGAAACAGCATCAAAAAGACTGTCTGCTAGGGAGTTGTTGATGGATCCATTTCTTCAAGATGAAGGCTACAGTGAAAGTATGAAGTATATCCCGCAAATGAATCAGTTCCATTTTCTGGGGGACATCCTCAAGGATTGTGAAACAATTACAGATGAGGCAAATGTGGGTCGAAGCTATCCCAAGGTGACTCCTGCATTGAATCTCGGGCTCTCAGACAGAATGAACTTGGAAAGAGTGGAAGATTTGAAGTTGCCTTTCCACTCAAATGCTATGATTGGACACATTATGAATCAAGAATCAGTGAACAATCATGGTTTACAGAACTACTTTGAGACAGAAAGTAGAACTTCAAGTGCTAAAGAAGAGTTTCTGACGAATCCAGATTTTACACTGAAGGATACCAGTAAAGACCACAACACAATATTCTTGAGACTTCGCATTGGAGATTCAGAAGGTGCCTTAATTTATTATGTTTGACTTTGCTGTTAAATCCATATCTCAAACTGGATGTTGTTGGGAGTGCCTGCAATATTTGACCATGGTGACACATCTTGAATAGATTTAACATCCCTTCTCCCTGTTTGCAATTTGCAGGCTGTGCTCGTAACATTCATTTTCCATTTGATATAGAAGGTGACACAGCGATGATTGTTGCAAGTGAAATGGTTGCAGAGTTGAACCTACCAAATCAAGATGTGACAACAATTGCTGAAATGATAGATGCAGAAATACAGGCTCTTGTACCAGAATGGAAGCCTGGAGCTTCTTTTGAGGATAATTCTAATGATCACAGCTATTCTGTTGTTGTAGATAACCCTTCTGATCTAACAAGTGACCACAGTAACATTTGGCACACATTTGTACTTCGACGTCTACCATCTGGTAGGAACTATTGGTTGCAGTCTCTAGAGAGCATTCAAGAAAAATCTACTACTAAGCCTGCACCTGGACATGCTCCTGCTAGATTTCAAGACTTAATGCATGGAAGACCTGACAAGTCAACTTACCCTCAGTCTTGTACAATTAGTACTGAGGATCAATCAAATGAAAGTAACGTTTTTAGAGAATCTAACTGTCGGGGGGAGGGTAATAATAACCTAGATACAACTGGTGGATTTGAGTTTCCAAGACATTCAGAAGGAATTGATTTTGATGAAAATTTCTTGGCAATCAGTCAAGATGTAGTTCATTCTCATTGTGAGTTTGTAACAGATCCTCTAACAGAAGCAGGCATTCTAATAGATGCTCAGTTGGAAGATGATAGAAGGATAACCCAGGAGCTGGAAAGGTTGTCCCTTGAGCAACAACATGAACTAGAAGCATTGAAACTAAAACATGAACAAGAGGTTCATGATCTGAAGAGTAGATTGAGCCCGAAGGGTTACAGAGTGTCTTCTTCAAGAAATGCACTTTCTGAAACTTGTGAATCACAGTTTACGCTTTCAGTTGAGGGCAGTGCATCTTTTAGAGATGGAAATAAATCAGAGAGGCTTTCCTTCACAGAAATTGCTTCTGTCAGTGCCAGATTTAAGAAAATATATGATCCAGAAATGGATTGTGGTACTAGTTATGAAGATAACTGTATTCCTAGCAATACTTATAGAATGCAAGCTCTGTCTCCGAACTGTAGCTCAATTTCTTCGTCAAATATTAATGTTAATAGCACAGATGAAGAACAGCTCCATTGTAATTCTAAAGATAGCACGGCTACTCAACAGTTTCTTTGGCCAAAATTTGCAGGATATGACATAAGATCATCTTTGATTGGCGAGAAGACTGACCCAGTTGACATATCCAGTAAGCATGTTAGTGTTGACATGAGTAAGAGGAATGGGCTTGTTCAGCAGGGGAAGTACATAGATTACACAGAAGAAAACATGACATCATCAAAACCACTTTCAGGAAGAGAGAGTGTTGTTGCAGACTTTTCAAACAAATCATCACTTCAGAAATTTCATAATACAACTTCAATTGCCATGAAGGAAACAGAATATGAAGATGTATGCAAAGCTATCGTGGTAGACACCAAAATGAATGGCTTGACATTTAGCCTAGCCACTATGGACAAATCTAATCCCCAGTATGTAGCATATTCGGAGAACAAAAGCCCTGCCAAAGGTACAAGACAGCCAGCTTATGTAAAGAGCACCAGACATTTGGCTGCCCCACCTTTGGCAGAATCATTTAGGAAGGAGAAAGAAAGTGGTAAACTTGAGGAACCGGCTGCTGAGAAATGTATCAAGCAGGACACAAGAAGCCTACATTGTCAACTGATAATTAAAACTCTGAAAAGATGTATTCCAACTTCTGTAAAGACTTATTTTGGTGTTGACAAGCATGGGAACCGTGACTCAGACAATGAATTTTATAAGAATGATTTATTTTGCAGGCCTAGGCCAAGCTCATGTCCAAGGGATTTAGAAGCCTCTGACGAGGGCTCTTCAAAGGGCAAGTCAAGAAATTTGTCTAAGCAAAAGGGTAAAACATAAAGGGGTTGACCAATTGAAAACCAGCAGCTTCAGAGATTAATTGCTGAGCCTGAGGCAAAAACTCTAGAAGTCAGAAATTAAAGAAACCTTGAATCTCATTAAAGAAGAAAAATAGCACTGTTCCTTCAGCTAACCTACTTGTGCCTAAGCAGAGGCAGCATGCCGCACCAAAGATTATTTCAGTGATCTTATGTACTTTATATCAAAGCTTGTTGTATAGACAATTGGCAGGGATTGCAAAATACACATGTGAATGAGAATCAATACATTAAAGAGTATATGATTGTATAATATTGTTAGTTTTTTGTGTCTCCGGGAGTTATTATGATGTTCTCTTATTTCTAAAGAGTTATGCAATCGATCATTAATCTTATGCTTGGGAGCTGTGCTCCCTATCCATACTTGGTGTATTTGGTATTTCTATGGTCTCTTCTGGTAATTTGGTTAATAATAAATGAACATAAGAGCTGAGTATCTGGATTTAGACTGTTCTCCAAACTGTAAAGGTGTATATATTAATACAGCTTCTTCTAGAGGGACTCAACCCCCCTCATTTTTTAGTATATTGTCGATTTTTTTTAAGAGTAAAGATTTGCGAAAGATTCTCTTATTCATGTTTCAGTAATTCTTGAGTATCTTTAGAGTCTAATTTGAACATGCTGGGTAAGGGTATTGACTTTGAGAACTTGCCATGGATCTCCAATTTGAAGGTTTACCATCTATGAGCCAAAATAAAAATATTCTCTACCACTCGAAAACCCTGTCCATAAGAAAAACATTGTATTCAAATAAAATTTGCTAACCACGCTTTCCCACAGCCGAAAAATTGCAGTTCGAGTAATGCAATGTAGAGATTAAATACTAGAGGAATGGAGTGTATGTCGTAAAATTGTCTCTAATCGTAAATCCCTTATAAGTGTACCACCTGAAGGCATTTAAACCCCTGAAGGCGCACGATCTCGACATAGTTCACTCATTTAACAGGAAACTGGGGATTGTGTGCCTTGAGGATTTACATACCCATTGGCACTAACCTGATTAGGGATATGCTATCAAATGGTTCGTTCATTTACTAGGAAAATGGGAATTTCTGTGCCATGAGAGTTCAGATCCCTATTGGCACTACACAAATTAGGGATTTACTATCAGAGGAATAGAGTGAACGTGGCCATCATTTAATGGGATTTTTTTTGGTTCATAAGTTATGGTTTTATTTGATGGATAGGAATTTTGATTGTGGAATTTTATAATTAAGGGTTCTGCCGCATTTTATGACAATCAAATCATTGGAATTTGAAAATATGAAGAAGAAGAGTATATAGCACAGAGCTTTACCTTGCCCACTTATTAATTCACTCCAATTATAAACCTGATGTGACACGTCATAGTGGGCATACATTCATGATCAAATAGGCATATTGGCTTAGTCACATGAGGTTCTTGGTTTGGGGAAAAAGGTATGGCCCTGCATGTGGCGGTCACAGGAGTTTCTCAGTTGTGAAGAAGGCACCGCTCCGCATATGAACATGCTGCAATATTGTTCTGGGTATGCTATTAAGTTAATCCACACTGGGAAACTAGAGTGGGACGATCAGTGACCAATAGAAAAACAGTCATATTAAAGTACTTTGAGCATAGTGACTATAAATCACTGCCAGGTATTAGGCATAAAACAGTGACAGGTAGTGGACATAAATGCATGAGTTATGCCATGACAAAACACAAGACTATGTAGTCCATTGTTAGTATGAAAATCCTCTATAGAGGAATTGTCCATACTTTTTTTGGTTTTGGGATTTACTAAGAAAGCAAAAAGGGAATGATTCTATCTTTTGTGGGGTATATATGAGTTATGCCATGGCAAAACACAGAATAATATAATCCATAGTTTGTATCGGAGGATCTTGGGAGGAACTGTCCACCTTTTGTGTTTTGAGATTACTAAGAAAGGGAATGAATTTGTATTTCTGATGGTAGAGAAAGGGAATGATTTTATTTTTGTAGTGGTAGACAAATTTTGCAGTGCCACATTTGATTTTCATACCATCTCGAAAGGCCATTCACAGATACGAACACTATTCAAGAATAGTTCCTCTGACAGGGATGCCCTATTTGTGAACATGACTCCGTGGAAGAACTTCGAAACAAATCTTTGACATACTTTTACCTATCATCTTCAAATAGATGAGCAGAATAGAGGTGGCAAATTTAGAAGCTTGGGAAATTCTGTGTTTAGGTGGAAGCAAGTTGATTTAGGCTGAGTTTTCCAAACAAGTCGATGAATACATTTACATTTCTAACCTCCTTTCGTACTGTTTATGGCAGGGTCCAGCCTCCCAGGGGTGCACTAGAGTTATTGTAGTCGAGACAAGAAGTGCAAATATTGAGCTATTTGCAGAATAAATGCCGGATTTGCATGAAGTGTGAAAGTTTTGTGAAAGAAACCATATTCACAAGGAGAAGGAAGACGATTTATGAAGACTCAGATCAATTGTAATTGGTAATCAAGCATCGGTGCACTTCATAAAAACTGACTTCAGTTGGGACATATAAAAAATTGAAATACAAGAAAATAAGCTCCTGTACCATTATGAAGAAATTCTCATACAATGCAATCATCTGGAACTTGCGTAAAAGGATAGATATTCCCCGAAGTTTTAGAGTCGCAGTGATGTATAGGTTTTACGTAGGTAGAAAAGAGGAAATAAACTCAGAGCAACCAATAGATTGGAGGTAATAGATTCTAGACACTGAACATCAGGAAATTGAGGACCTTTTGCATGAAAAGACCATCCCAACCGACCAACAAAGGCAGTTACAATATTTTGCAGTTACAATATTGTCTCCAGATGCTCCTATTTTCTGAGGCAGAATATGGTTAATGGCTAGTACATACAGTGTTGGAGGCAGAATGTGGTTAATGGGTAGTACATATAGTGTTGAAGATAAGCACAATGTATGAATTTTAAAAAATGGGGAATAACTTATTCAGAGTTTTGATTAAATTTAATTTTTAAGAGAGTTTTGATTAAATCTAACGTTTTTTCAGAATCTGAGCATTCCCCTAAAGATGCACTTGAAGTCTGAATCTCAGCATTCCCCTAAAGATGCACTTGAAGTCTTAAACATTGAGTTTAATCAAAACTCTGAATAAATTATTCCACGTATTTAAATTTAATTCTCTCTTTGAAACAAAGTATCAAATCAATAGTTAGTTTATTGTCTTTATATCTTGTTCAATAATTTAGTACATAGTGCTTAATATTAAGCTTGAAAACATGAAAGGCCCATTATTAAAAGAGTGGTAATCATAAAATAGTGTTCCCATCAAAAATGTCTAACCAAGGCCAATCATCAAAACAGTGGTAATCATAAAATAGTGTTCATATAAAAAAATGTCCAACTAGGTAATGTTGGACATAAACAGTGTTCACGAAAAAAAATGTCCAACTATGTAATGTTTGACATCAAAACTGTGTAAGCAGATAAAGGAGGTTTTTTATATATTCATGATTTTTTTTTTAAATTGTCTTCACTACATTAACTTAACTAGCTGGTAGTTTTTTGCAATCTTGTATCTCCTCTAATTTGAGATAATGTCAGATATGACCACCTTTATTGTTGCTTTTGAAGAGACTAAACCTCATCAACTATAACAAGGTTAGAGGGGAACCATATAGGCATCCAACTCCTCCTCTCTTATGTAAATTTCTACTCACAATGATAGTATCATCTAAGCCTCCACGAAAGTTTCTGTGAAAGGTGTTCCATAAGGTAAAGAAATTCACGTAAGTTTGTGTGAAAGGTGTTCCATAATGTAATGAAATTCTTGTTGAAATTTCCAGTATGTTGTTTTATGACGGGTTTGAGGTGTTACATAGTTATGAATTTAGTATGGGTCAAAAACGTTAAATATTTTTAAGAGTGTAAAATTTGAAATTTGTAGTGGTTCTTTTTCTATTTATTGATAGATCCCAATGAATTTATAGTGGTTCTTTCTCTATATATAATGTCTATTTTTTCTCTATTTAAATTATATTTTTGAATGCTATATAGAGTACATAACTTCAACTTGTAAGCTTAAACAAATCTTTGCTGGATTTCAAATAAAATTGACCCAAAAAGAAAAAAAGACCAAAATGTAAAATAGTGAGACTACTTCAAACTTATTTTTTAAAATTGAATTATATGATATATGCATGTTATATATATATATATATATAGTTGACATTAAAATGTTTTAAATAACATGTGCATTGAGACATTTTATCTATGAATTACATTGCTCACATTAAAATGATTTATTGTTATTTGATAATTTATAATTTTTTAAGTACACACCCAATATTATTTAATACTGCATATTTAAAATTTTATTTGATGACCTTTACACTGGAAAAATTTTTTATTATTATGAATAATTTTAAATGTCATATATTAATTTATATTAAGAATTGAATGAACTACACATCTCCCTCTTATTATTTTTATTAGGAAATACTTGATATTTTTTATATTTTACTTTTTAAGTTTCAGTTACTATTTTCTTTGGACATTGAATATTTTACTATATACAACATTAAAATATTTTCTTTTTCAACATAATTTTCTATATATAGCTATATATGAAGTTGATATTAACATAAATTAGTTAACATAGATTTTCAAATACTTTATTTAATTCTCTTTTTGAAATATTTTTGAAAAGTATAAGGCTTAAACATCTTACTCACTAATTTCTACTTCTAATTACTTTATCTCTTTTTAAAGTTGATATGAAATTATATTATGTCATGTAGACATCAGAATATTTTATTTATGACAAAGAAAGAGATATTTTCACCACATTGGGTTGTAATATCAACAACAAATCGAGTGACCATAATGAGATTGGAATTATTGATGTTTTATAATTCTTTTAATTAAAACCAAGTAAAACACATATTTTTTTAATAGCTGGCATTGCTTTTCTATTTAGAGAATATTTTATTTCTATTTTAAGAGGGACACATGTCAACTCCACATTGAGTACAGACATAATCACACACCTCTCTCAGATTGACATGTAGAATGAGTCTCTCAGCTCAATCAGTGTAGGTTTTAAGTCCATATAGAAATTACATGCATACGAATTCTAAAAACATAAAATAACCAATGGTGAGAGCATAACACATAAAACAAATATACACAGAGATTTTCCATTGGATCCCAAAACCAGGACTACCAGATTGATTTTTCATTATGTTCCTTTCAATGTTACAATACATATATATACATGTTGAAGCATCCATAAACCCCAATCCATTAACCCTGGATTAGAACATAACCGTAGTTCACTTGACCGAATCTACAAAATACCATGGACCGAAAACCATTGCGCCCAAAACCATATGCGAAAACCATGCACAAAACCATAGGTAGGTCCGCGCACCTAATATAAGGTCCAAAAAAAATTTGCCGAGGCGCTGTCCCAGACCCCGTGCAAGGGGGGGTAGCCACCCCCCTGTGACCCTTCAATGCAACATACAGGGGGGCTCTTGCCCCCCATGCATGGGCTAGTCGTGGAAAACATATAACACAACCCAACAATCACGACTTCGGTTAAAGAGCTTTAAAATTTTTACAATTGGGTTTGCATAGCCACTAAAGCTTGACAAAATAATGTCAGATATGACAAACTTTATTGTTGCTTTCAAACACGCAAGACCTCATCCAACTATCACAAGGTTAGAGGGAACCATATACCACCCAACTCCTTGATCTCTCTTAGATAAATTTCTCTACCAAATTCCATTCTAGTTGCATTAATGGTATTGCCTAAACTTCCACAAAAGTTTGTGTGAAAGGTATTCCATGAAGCAATGCATTTTTTTCTGGGTGAAATTATTGTTGAAATTCCCAGTGTGTTGTTGTTTATGATAGGTTGAGGTGTTACACATAAGATATTGTAAATATAGTATTTTCAGAAACTATTATTACAATTTGGGTTAAAGAGATTTAGGATTTCTACAATTGGGTTTGCATGGCTACTAAAGCTTGACAAAAGACTTTTTTTCAATTTATTTTCAAGGAAGACAAACACACCAATTAAGTGGTTATGCTTGGTTTATGGATGTGTCACAATATCATTGTCGTTCTTTCAATGTGGTAGGAGGATTTCTTAGCTCGTGAACCTACTCAATTACAATGTCCCATTTAGGTGGATTTTGGGCCTTCTAGTGTAGTTTTGGAATTCTCTTAAATATATGTTCACTCCCCATTGGGAAATTCATTTATCACAAGTTGCAACATGTTTTTTTAACATATGCCCCTAAAAGCATGTCAACATTTGGGTCCATTTGTCTTGAGATATGAAAGAACAAATTTTATCAAAAAGGGTTAGGTATATTAACCTTCGAAACACCTATTTCCATTATCAAAACTATGACCACAAGATTAGGGGTTGTCCATTATTATCTAAGGCCAAAAACTTGAATATACCTTTGGGAATTGCTTTAGCTTCCCAAACCCAAAAGATTTTGATATCTATCAAGGATGGTGAATAGATTTAGGGGACAAATAAGGGAAACAAAGGTAATGTATCTCCCAATGGTCCAACTAAAAGCGTATCAAATTTTGGGCCAATGCCTCCAAATTTGACCAACTCAACAGCTGATGAGAACCCCAAAAGTTCCTCTTTGGGTGCTCCTTGTCATCATGTCACTAGTTGAAGGGTCTTCTTGACCAATTATTAGGTCAATAAAATTGGAATTTAAAAGTGTTGAGAATTCTTAATTTTTGCAAAATCAAGTTACTCTTATAAGAACCCATCCCTAGTGCTTGAACCAACCTCATCCCTTTTTCTATCATGATAATTCTTCTTCGCTCTCTATTATGACTAAGATTGACCCATAAGGGAGCGCACCATCTAGATTGTTTGGGAGTCATGCAATGGTGTTATGGTTGATGAGGAGAGTAGGTTATGCCATTTATTACATGGCTCCTTCCTTTCTTATGGTTATGGTGATATTGTTGATACTTTATTGATGCATCCTTACATTGATCATGTGTTAATATGTAGTTGTGTTGGGTACCTTTCTTTCATTATGGTGATAATGATCATGAAATTATGCTACTTTCTATTTTAGGAAATGATGCCATCCTAGTTGTTGGTGAAGTCGTTCAGTTTGTATTTTTCATTTCAAGTTGTTTAATTGGTACCTACATAATGCTTGTAGTTGGAAAACATGAAAATAAGAAGGAAAATGCAACACTTTTTGACATTTTGTGTCCTAATTGTTGATTTTGTTGGGATATTTATGTGTTTACATTCAATAGTTTTTTTTGGGCATGCTTCTTCATTTCACCATTTTGCACTAATAACTATGGTTTGGATATGGTTCTTATTAGAAATATATTGTCATTGATGGAAAAGGTGATGAGGATGAATCCAAAAGAAAAGATGATTTTATGAAATATGAAAAAGGCAAAGATGGAAAAGGTGTAGTGATTATGGAGCCATTTCTAGTATAGCATATCACTTCAAGTACTTTTGGGACCCACTTAGATGGATACAACTTTGAAAGAGCTTTCCAGTAGTATATGGAAGTTCTAAAATGGCCTCCTGGATCGCAAGTTATTGCAAGTCAAAGTTTAGAACCCCCAGGTCAAAGTTGTAGAGTTAAATTGGTGAAAGACCCTTTGGAGCAAGAGAGTTTGGTGACATTGCTAAATGTAGCAGAGAGGTTTGGTGGAGCGACTATCCAAAGTGTTGAGAAAATGTTACAGATAACACCACAACAAAAAACATTTTGATTGGCTAGTGGTGGAGCCCCCATAACACTTCAACTCGACAGAGGTATCCTAGAAGGTATTAAAGTTGAGCACAAAAGGGAAGCTCGGGATTAATTAACTTTGGGCAGAGTCAGTAGGTGCATGTTCATTTCATTGGCAGAGTTTAAATGTTGGAGGGCCCCATAGGATAAATAATCCTAGGAAGGCTAGCTTGGAGGAAACTAAGGCAAGGGTAAAGTTTTTGAGGCCTGGGATGACGCATGACCAAGATGACGCAAGCTCGGGCTAGTGTGGCAAAGCACAACAGTATGAAGATCCAATGATTGGCAAGCCGAGCTAACATGGAAGTTGTCAGTGCAAAAGCTTGAATCCGATGGTTTTATGCTTCAAATTTACAAAAGAAAATTTTCACAAAATACGAAGGCCCGAGATCCCTTTCTCTCTCCTCACTGACAAACACATGACAACTCTTGATTGGCCCAATCAGAGAACTTTACATACATAGGTGGATGATGACATTAGCATGATGTCAGCATGATGTGTTCCAATGAGAGGAGGACACGTGGCGTGCATTTTTGAAATTTTAAGGTGGCCTAGTGGGTCAAATCTGAGTGATGTGTGTCACCACTCAGATGGTGCCATGTAGCATGGATGTCGTTAGTGTGACATCATCCTAGCAGGTCGACCCCAAAAAATTTATAAGGTGCGTGCACAAGCAAAGTGCTCAGGGTTGACTAGGCACTGAGTACATATGTCAAAGATAGATTAGCTTGGCTTGCATTTCACTGGTTCCACGAGCACAGATGGTGGTACCCATCAGAATACCTCATCTCAGCCACCAAACCCCATAGGTAACACAAGTGAGTCTAGGGAAGAACCTCCGGGCTCAAAAATCTCTGGGACATAGTGGAGTACAGAGCAGAGTGCATCAACCAATGAACAGAGTGCATGTAGAATAGTTTTCCTAACCCACGAGACACATCATCCTGGAAGTAAAAGAAGATAAGTCCTCGTGGTTGAAAGTGCAATGAGCCCAATTGAATTAAATATGGCAGTGTTTTGGGTAAAGGCCTTTGGGGCTAGAATGAAGTGCAAAGGGGCTTACAAAGCATATATGCAATGCTTTAATGAATAAAATGCCCAGGTGAAAAGCATATATATAGTCTTGATATGAGCTTTTAGGCCTATGTTGTAGGTTATAGCGTGAACGAGTCGACAACTTATGAAATTTTGCGTTTATGCCAAATAAAGTGAAGCACTAAAATAATATAAATAAGGCATGAACAAGTTGGTGGTGTATTTGGCAGCATGGAAAATTAAAGAGGCATTTTTAGTGGAAATACAAAAAACTAGATATTTTCCAAAATTAGAAATTCCCAGCTAAATTTTGTAAAAATTCCAGAATTGCAAAAATTGAAAGTGAAACTCAGTTTTGTAAGAAGAAACATGTGAGGAGTATTAGAATACTTAGAAAGAAAATTAAGAAGACATATTTTGAGCAGGACAAAGGCAAAAATAAAATATTCATGCAAGCATAAAAGTGAAAAGTAAATAAAGTCGTATTCCAAAAATATCAATCCAAATTCCTTTATAAGCAGAATTGAAGTTGCAAGGTGCAGGTGTGCAATAATACAATTGTGTTGGTTGTTAGTGTGTGATGGATTGCTGCTAGTGTGTATGGTGAATTGTCAATAATTAGAGATTGTTGAAGGTGTTTGTAATGGTGGGTTTGGTGAGTATGTGAAGTGACAAGTTGATTTTTTTTGTAAAAGGGAACAACTTCATGACTTAAGTATGAAAATTATATGAAATACAAATCACTAAATTCATGCAAGTAGTAGCTTGCATATCAAGGGTTGTATCTCCTTCCAGTAGTTGATGGTAAATACTTAGGGGTTGAAGCTCCATTCAATAGTAGCTGATAAACTTAAGGGTTGTACCTCCTTTCATCTGTAGCAGATAAATCAGGGAGAGGTTGCTTCCTTCTAGTTGTAGCTAGAGAACTTTGTAATAGCAAGTTGAATATTTCCCTTATGAAGATATTGAAGAAAAGCTTGAAAACTCTATGTGTATTATTTGTGCTAGTTATGTTGATTCTTTCCATGCTCATATAAATTAATTTCTAGAAAGTTTATTGGTGTCTTAATGTCATTTTAAGTAAAATAAACTTTTAAAATTCCTATAATACTTATTCACCCCTCCTCTTAGTATTGTCTTAGTTTCCAACAATTGGTATCAGAGTTGCTAGGTTCCTTCAAGATCAGTTTAAAAGTTGGAAGGAAGATCAAGGACCGTGGAAAACCAGGAAGAAGGATTTACCAATAGGGCACCCATGTTCAATCGAACAAACTATGTGTTTTGGAAAGTGGGGATGAAGACATATATTCAATCACTTGGAGCTGATGTATGAGATGATATGGAAGAAGAATATGAAAAGCCTATAGTAGTGATTACTGAAGACCAAAAGCTGGAATTCACATGTAATGCAAAGTCTATGAATGCACAACTTGCTGGCCTACCTAAATCTAAACTTGTTGTTGGTATTGCTAGCTTCGAAGGTACTCCAAACCCTAGGGTACAAGGTTGTGGAGGAATCAACATCACAAAGTTACTAGTGGGATAATTAAGAACCCAAGCGTGGGGGTTTTGTACCTAAAGGAGTGGGCCTAAAACTAAGGAGAGATTTGTTGATTTAACACTTGGACATGGAAGAGCACCCTTAAAGGAGAAAGGGACTACTTTAAACACCAGGATAGGATTCATATTTTGTGATATATTATGTTTTGAATGTCTTTATGTGGGATTGTAGGACAAAGAACAAGTCGGCCTTGACATGAGGAGGTGCCCTAAAGGGCTAGATGTTGCTACATGTGAAAATTATATAAAGGAGCAAGGGGAGACCTCATTCCTCACATCCAAAGTGCAACAAAATCACATGAATATACCTCTGAACTAGTTGCAAATCAGGAGGAGCCTAAATGAACGATAAAAGGTCTGTTTTGTGACCTCTACAGATGTTTTTGAGGGCCGAGATTGATAGGCAGGGGGCTAAGGGCCAGGAATAGAAATCTGGGCAGTTTTGGTGCCCATTTGAGGAGTGTTTTATCTTTGATTCAGATTGCATGGTTACTTTGTAAATTACAGTAGACAAATCATCTTTTGGAGGATTCCAAGAGGCCTAGGAGGAGGTTTAACTTAGGCCACAAGTACGGGACAAGGAAACTAATCTAGGTGGCTTCGAAAAGGCTAAAAAATAAAAGTATTTGAATTTTGTCAAAACTAGAACAAGAATGCAAACAACACTCAAATTTGACTTCGTATGCCCAAGTTATTCATAGTCAAAGTTCAAGTCAAAAGGATCAGTACTTTTGTCGCTAGACAAATTTGGAGGACTCACTAAATTTGGAGGAATGACTAAATCTAATGGAACCCACCGAATTTGGAAGCCACTAATCGAGCGACAATTTGGCATTGCATGGTGGTTGAAACTGGTCAAATTGTTGCCTAATTAATTTGTCTAGTGACCCCGAAAAACTCGGTTAGTAGTTTTGATATATATATATATATATATATATATATATATATTATATAAATATATATATATTATATATATATTATATATATATGTATGTATGATGTTGTATTATGTATGTATGGTATGTATGTTGTTTATGTAATGTATGTATGTTGTATGTATGTATGTATGTATGTATGTATGTATGTAGTATGTATGTTATGTATGTAATGTATGTATGTATGTATGTATGTATGTATGTATGTATGTATGTATGTATGTATGCATGTATGTATGTATGTATGTATGTATATGCAGTGGTAGGCCACCCCACTGGTGGACCCTCCAACCCCTCCCCAAATTATATATAATATAATTTAAAAATGACCCAATGACTGATTATATATGGTGCTAGTAGGAGTCGAACTTGCTCTGCCAGTTCCCAACAACCCCTCCAATGGCCAAACAAACCCATTATTTAAAAAAAAATGTTTGTTAGTTAAATAAGGCAGTGGGCTGATTTTGAACCCAAGCCACTCATGCCTAGACCAACAAATCCTCCAATGAGCCAACAACCCTAACATTGTAATCAATGCCGAAAAGTTATATAAAAAACCCAATTCACCATTCAACTATAGGAGCCATGACGGAACCACAAGTGGAGGTCCGCAGAACCCAACCCAAGAGGGGCACACATTTTGATAGGGTTATATTCTAGGAGAATATTCCTTAGAATATTCTTACATATAATCTTTGAAGAATCTTGGAGATTCCCTTGGGGAAGAATTTTGATGGTGTCAAAAATATGTCGAGTTTATACTCATCTGAACCAGGTTTTTGCCAAGAGTCTAAGGGTGCAATCCATTTCTTTATCTGAGCAATGGATTTTTTCTCGTGTCTAGAAGAGAATCTTGTGAGCAATCTAAAAGATTCTTAAAGAGCCGAGATTTGACTAAGATAGAAAGGGGTCGTGTTTATACTCAAATTTCATGGTTTTTTTACAAGGAACACGATGGCACAATACATTTCTTAATCTGGGTTGTTAATTTTAAGTTCTTCCTCAAACATGGAGGTATAAGGTGTATTTTGATTATGTGTTTATTTGATTTTTGTTGAGACTATGATGTGAATCTCATCAACAGATTCAAGAGGTCCACTTTTATCCCATTGTATAGGAAGGGTCCATTTATGCCACATTGTGTGAGAAGATCATTGTATTCCACTTATGTGTGAGATCATTTTATGCCACTTTATGTGAGAGATTGTTCCTTTTTCATGTTGTAGGAGAAAAACTTGTGAGTGAGAGTTCTTTGAAGGAGAAATCCCTTGGGAGAGACATGCCACTCTAGATAAGGGGGTTCATCCTTGTATTGACAAAGATTGCATCATGTAATCATCATCTTCTTGCAGTGGCTAATGGCTTCCCAACTCTTGACATTGGGCTTGGAGACATATGAAAGTAGAATCTAGATACCTCAAGCGACCGTGAAGAAGATCGTCATCCTGAAAAGAAGTCAAGATTTCCTAGGTATGAAAGGAATGTTGTAAATCAATTTGAATACATTCTTATTTATGTAGTTACTAGTTCTTATCCTATGATTCGTGGGATATTTGGTTGGTTGATAGTGGGACACTCATCATTTCTATGGATATAAGGAAGTTATTTCTAATTTAGTAGAGAGTGAGACTAAGCTGGAGACTATTCTTGGAGACAACTCCACTCATCTTGTGAAAGGTTTTGGGTCTGTCAAATTTCATTTGAACTCTGCGGAATCAGTTTTGTTGCATGATGTTATGTATGTGCTAGGATTAATGAAGAATTTGATATCTATATCCACTTTGGAAGATAAAGGTATGAGGGTTTCCTTCATCAAGGGAATAGTTCTGTCTTGGTCTGCTGGTTCACCTATGAGAGATGCATTCACATTAGGATCAAGATTTGAAGGAATCTATAGAGTCAATGGAAGACCACTTCTAGCATTGGTTCATAATACTAATCACCTAAGCGAGTTATGGCATGAAAGATTGGTTCATCTACATTATGATTCTCTTCCGAAATTAAGGAAGTTGGTCTCTGGTATTACCGATGTTCAAACCCATCATGGTGGAGTATGTCCAAGTTGTGCAAGTGGAAAGAAGATAAGGGGACCATTCCCCTCTAGTGCGAACAAGACAATTGTAATCCTCCATCTCATCCATTCGATTATATGTGTTCCAATGTTCGTGCAGTATATTGATGACCATCTCTACTATATCAACTTAATTTATGACTTCTCTAGAAAGACATGGATATACTATTTGAAGCACAAGGACAAAGCCTTCGAAATATTCAAAAAGTTTAAATCTTTGATCAAAAATCAAATAGGGAATATAATCAAATTATTCATGATAAAAAATGGCGGGGAATACATGTCAAATGAATTCATAGCATTTTGAAAGAAATAAGGAATCAATAAGGAAACCATTGTGCCATATACACTTGAACAAAATGGATTAGCGAAAAGAAAGAACATGTCTATATTAGAAGCTTCCCATGCCATGATCCATGATCAAAAGTTGCCAAAGTTCCTTCGGGGAGAAGCAACACATGCTGTTGTATATGTTCAAAACAAGGTGCCTCATCAAGCACTAGAAAACAAGAACCCCGAAGAAGTGTTCACAGGTGTCAAGCCCGACACTAGCCATGTCTGCATATTTGGATGCCCGTATATTTTCATGTGCCAAAGGAACAAATGGAACAAGTTGGAGGCTACAAGAACAAACGGTACATTTGTTGGTTATTATGAAAATTCTAAAGCATATAGAATATATATTCCTGGTCAAAGGAAGTTTAAAATTAGTAGAGATTTAACATTTGATGAATATTTTGCTCTTGGAAAAGAGAAAGACCTTCCTCCAACTCCTCCTCTCAAAAAGAGGAATGATGGCAAGGATATTCTAGAGGTTCCTTTCATACCTGATTCTGAGATTGATATTGACGATGATCCCATGGAGCCTATGGATCCCTTAGATCCTCCTCTAAGTGATCCTCCTACGAGGAAGATACCACTTTGGATTCATGACACTATATAGGACGTTGAGAGATATGTTCATGTTTGAAGATCATTTAGAGAAAGGAAGAAACCATGCAGGTACCAAGGATATGTTGCAGCCATGAGCACTATGATTAAATTAGAACCTTCCACATTTGAAGAAGCCATAAAATAATAAGTTTGGAAATATGTTATGGCTGACGCGTATGAATTTATTATGAAAAATGATGTATGGGATGTTGTGCGGAGACAAAAGGGAAAATCAATGGTGACTTCAAAATGGCTATTCAAGATCAAGCACGAAATTGATTGTGGAATTGAGAAATACAAGGAAAGGTTCGTGGCTCGAGGATTCTCAAAGAAAGAGGGAGATGATTATGATGATATATTTGCACCGATGGCTCGATACACAACCATTCATTTGATAATAGACCTTGCCACAAGTCAAGGATGAATTATTCATCATATGGACATAAAGACTGCATTCCTCCATGGCATGTTACAAGAAGAAGTGTACGTTGAGAAGCCACAGGGATTTGAAGTAGAGGATCAAAACAAACATTTTTGCAGGTTGAAGAAGGCATTGTATGGATTAAAGCAAGTCCCCAGAGCATGGTACACCCACATAGACAGTTATTTGGTGAAGCTAGGATTCACAAGAAGCAATGTCGATCCAAACCTCTACTTCAAGGTAGTGCATTGTATGTCGTTGATTTTGGTTTTATATGTTGACGATCTATTCTTGACAGGTAGTGAGCCTCTGATGATTGAGTGTAAGAAGGAGCTAGCCTTTGAATTCGAGATGAAAGTCCTTGGACTTGTGCACTACTTTCTAGGCCTTGAGGTGTGGCAAAGACTTGGTGAGATTGTCCTTTAACAAGGAAAATATGTTGTGTAGTAGGAAGAAAAATTTTGTAGCATTGATTACCGTCAAGGTAGAATATATTGGTACTAGCATGGATAGATGTGAAGAAATTTCGTTGATAAATATCTTTGGAGAGCTATTTGATTAGGTCCTAAATACTATAGTGATATATGGTGACAACAAGAGTGGGATACATCTGGAAAATAATTTCATATTTCATGACATTTCCAAGCACATAGAGATTCAATATCACTTCATTTGAGACATGGTGTAGAGAGGATTCATTAAACTCCATCACATATCGATAGGTGATCATATTACAGATATTCTTGGTCTTTAGAGAGAAGCTTGGACTGATGGATGTGACCCCTCCTAATAAGGGGCAGCGCTGATCGAGGATGTTGAGCCAACTCTTCCTCCTTGTTGAGGTTCCAGGGTGAGGAATTGAGATTGAGGGCTCATTGTCTTGAGGGATCTCTGGACAATAGGGTATTACCCCTATCTATTACCCATAGGGTTGGAGATGTTGATCCCCTATCTACGCACAAGGTTAGAGATGTTTCTCCCCTATCTGGCCTATGTAGAGTATGCCCTAGTTGGCATCATACCCACAAGCCAAACTTGTTGGGAATACCACTCCTTGTTTGGCCAACGGGTTGAAAGCATACTTGGGGTGTACAACCCAAGTTGACTATGATGCAAGTGTTCTACCTCATGACTCTTTATTTTCATTGATGGGAAGATCGGAAGGCAATAAGGTTGGGATGATATTTTCTCCCCTTTATGGTTTCAAGCTGAGAATGAGATCCTCGATGTGATTCTAGGGTTTAGATGTGCTCCCCTGTGTATTTGGATATCCTATTTCTTGATATGGGGTTGATATATGTGACTCCCCCATGAGATAGAGGGTGTAAGTGAATTCTCTCCAATTCTTCTTCTTTTAGATTCAAGAATGTTTTAGAAGATAGAGTTGAGTTGAGATGGACACGACATGACGACAATATGAGATGATAATATGATGATCAACAAACAAATATTCACAGGTGGAATTCTTCCTAGCTGAGAGGGAGTGTTAATTTATGAAACTAAGGTCAAATTCCACCTTGGACAGATCATATGACAAAGATGATGATGGCATTGAATTAATCTTTTCGAGAGTACCAAAATCGACCTAAATATCACCTCATTTGGACAAGCATAAGTTGGTTTTTTAATTTATGTACCCACTCATGTACATTGGGACAAGTCCGCCTCACACTCATGTACAATTGGATAAGTCGGCCTCAACATCAAATGGACCCCCTTGGAAGCCTATAAATACAAGAGAACTCAAGCTCATTTGAACGTCATCATCAAACATCTTCTTCTATTCTTCTATTGTTTGGTTCACAAGGGTCTGACAAAGGAAGCTTGTGCAAGGTCCAAAATTATAGGTCTGAGGCTCACATGTGTTTAGGATTTCTATTTTCTAATCGCTTTCTTGCCACAGGTTAGATCCGACTGCATTCACATTCTTTCAAGGCCTCAAAGAATAACTAGAAAGATACAATCCCTCACATAACATCTGGAAAAGTGCGACCGAGGCTCTGAAATAGTTTTGGGTAGATCCGACCAAAGTCGCTCACTTACAGTGTCTCAGAGAGTGATCAGGAAGACATAGTTGCTTGTAGAATACCTTAATAAGTGTGACTGGGTTTATGAGCTAGGGTTTGAAAATTGACTGTAGTTGATTGTAGATGTCTTAAGGCTAGAAGGTTCCTCTCTATTATCAATAATTCTGGAAGTCTACTTCTAATTTGTATTGGGTAAATCTTTGCTGATGATTATGTATTAGGCTCATTGTACTCTCTGCTGAAACATTTTATGATAATCTAATAAGAAGAAGATTTGATAGGGTTTTCCCCTAGTGGGGTTTTTCCCTAGTCTTTGACCAATCTAGAGTCTCTTGTGGTTGTGCTATTGTCTCCTTTGTCATTTCATGTATTGTTGTATCTTCAATTATTGTTTATGATTGGAAACATTGTTAATAATTGGATGCATTTCGAAATGAAGAATTCATTTGGGGTGAAGTAATTGAAACAACATAGAACAATTTGAAAATTTAACATGATATCATATCTAAGATGAATAAGAAGCCCAAAAGGAGACCAACATTGAAGCCATTACCTTTGGAAAGTTGAAGGAGCTTATCTAGTCAAAGTCAAGATGTCTTCCTCTACCTTCAAGGAGCATGAGAAGTTGGGTGACTCATCAAACTTTGTTGCATGGAAAGTGAGGTTGGAGATCATAGCTGAAAACAATGATGTGTTGGACTACATTCAAGGAAGAATGCCTAAGCCTCCAGAAAATGTTTTCGCTTCTCTCAAAAACAGGTACAAGAAATGTAAGTCCAATGAAAATAAAATTATAGTGATGGTTTACAAGATCATTTACTTGCATGTGTTGGGAATTTAAGGAAGTCCAAATATATGTATGATAAGATAGTTGGCATGTATGAAATCAACAATTTGAATGAGATCATCACTTTGAAATATCAATTCAAAGACACAAAGATGAACAAAGGAGAAGTTGTAAAATCCTATATCAGTAGGATATCTCGCCTTAGAGACCAATTGCAGAGAGTTGGAGAATATGTGACTAAGAGGGAATTAGTCATTGTGACTCTTATAGGTCTCCCACCTATTCGGGAAACCTTCGTTACTACTATAAGCAACAAAAATGTCCTCCTATCATTTGATGAAATTTTTTGAAAGCTTACAAAATAAGAATAGAGGATGATAACAAGAGGAAGGATTCAAAAACATGAAGAAGGAGAGCCTGTTGCATATATCAGTCATGACAAAAAGAATAAGAAAGGAAAAGGAGGTCCATCAAGAAATCCTCCTCTTTAGAATGAAAAAAGAAAGAATGATAGAACACCGTCTCATATTGAATGCTATAATTTTCACAAGAAGGGTCATTATGCACCAGATTGTCCTAAGAAAAACAAAGGACTAGGTTACAACTCTAGAAGCAAAAAAAATAAATACAATAATCAAAGAAGAAAAGATGATCGAAGAAATGACCACAATAAAAGATATGAAAGTAGAAGAATAGATACCTCAAGCGACTGCGAAAAATGTCATTGTCATAAAAAGAAGTCAAGATTTCCTAGGTATGAAAGTAATGTTGTAAATCTATCATAATACATTTTTATTTATGTGCTTACTAGTTCTTTTCCACTAGATTCGTGGGATAGTTGGTTGGTTGATAGTGGGGCCACTCATCATTTCTCTGGATATAAGGAAGTTTTTTCTAATATAGTAGAGAGGGAGACTAAGCTAAATATTATTCTTGGAGACAACTCCACTCATCCTGTGAAAGGTTTTGTGTCAGTCAAATTTCATTTGAATTTTGTAGAATCAATTTTGTTGCATGATGTTATGTATGTGCAAGGATTAATGAAGAATTTGGTATCTATATCCGCTTTGGAAGATAAAGGCATGAGGGTTTCCTTCATCAAGTGAAAATTTATGGCTTGGTTTGCTGGTTCACCTATGAGAGATGCATTCACATTAGGATCAAGATTTGAAGGGCTCTATATAGTCATTGGAAGACCTCTTCTTGCATTGGTTCATAATACTAATCACCTAAGCGAGTTATGGCACCAAAGATTGGCTCATCTACATTATGATTCTCTTTCGAAATTATGGAAGTTGGTCTCTTGTATTACTGATGTTCAAGCCCATCATGATGGATTATGTCTACATCATGTGAGTGGAAAGAAGAAAAGAGGACTGTTCCCCTCTAGCGAGAACAAGACAATTGAAATCCTCCATCTCATCCATTCCAACATATGTGGTCCAATTATCGTGCAATCTATTGATGGTTATCTCTACTATATCACCTTAATTGATGACATGTCTAGAAAGACATGGATACACTATTTGGAGCACAAGGATGAAGCCTTCGAAATATTCAAAGAGTTTAAAGCTTTGATCGAAAATCAAACAAGGAAGAGAATCAAAGTATTCATGTCCGAAAATGGTGGGGAATACATGCCAAATGAATTCATAGCATTTTGAAAGAAAGGAATCAAGAAGGAAACAATTGTGCCATATACGCTTGAACAAAATGGATTAGTGAAAATAAAGAACATGTCTATATTATAAGTTTCCCAGGCCATGCTCCATGATCAAAAGTTGCAAAAGTTCCTTTGGGGAGAAGTAACACATGCTGTTGTATATGTTCAAAACAAGGTGCCTCATCAAGCACTGGAAAACAAGACCGCCAAAGAAGTGTTCATAGGTGTCAATCCCAACATTAGCCATCTCCGCATCTTTGGATGCTGCATATATTTTCATGTGCAGAAGGACAAAAGGAACAAGTTGGAAGTTACAGGAAGAAAAGGTACATTTGTTGGTTATTGTGAAAATTCTAAAGCATATAGAATACATATTCCTAGTCAAAGGAAGGTTGAAATTAACAGGGATGTAATATTTGATGAAGATGCTACTCTTGGATATATATATATGATGATGATGATGAGGAAAAAAATCATTGGTCATAAAAGGTTACCATACATATACTATCTTTAACGGTATATCAAATTAATTTTTTGCACACTTCCAAAAGATATGGTTTCTATTCCAAGGTAGATCTTGAACACATTGATGAAGCCAACTTTGTCTTGGATGTGTCATCCAAGCATTCTGTATATTTACAAGTTCACCTCTCATAATATACAGAATGCTTGGATGATATACACAAAGACAAAGTTGGCTTCATCAATGTGTTCAAGATCTACCTTGGAATAGAAACCATATGTTTTGGAAGTGTGCAAAAAATTAATTTGATATATTGTTAAAGATAGTTTATGTATGGTAACCTTTTATGACCAATTATTTTTCTCCTCATCATCATCATTCACACACACACACACACATATATGAAACCAAGGAAGATATTATGATAATCCTCATCAAAAAAATACCTATGATAGTGGTGGTGATGGTGAATATGATGACGACGACAATTACAATGAGGATGATGATTAAATGATGATAACAACGACAACAATACAATGATAGGGACCCTATGCCATTAGGGATTCCCTATATGGTGAAAATAATACCTGCATGTGGGAAAGTTATTATTGATTACAAAAATGAATAAACTCATTAGAAAATTTGAATTCACCTTCATTACCCATCCAAAGATCCTCAATAATTCAAATTTTTATTGTAGTGTAGTTTAATATATTTTTGTTAATTAATTCCTTAATTCAACTTAATAATTTATATTTGTGTATATGCACAATATGTGACAATCTATACACACACAAATTATTTTCATTTTGTCATTGTCATAACTTCATATCACGTCTAACCATTTTCAACTAATAGATGAAACTAACCATAGTAACTCTTATCCAACTAATTGAGCTTGTTATTTCCAAACAACAAACCATATTAACTAACGTACATTTTAATGAAATTAATTGCATCAAGTAATGAGTATACCTATAAGAATATTCAAAAGACCAATTTAGATTATGCGTTCTAAACATGGTAATTAAATGACTATTACAACAAAATAACAATGAATCATTTCAAAATGGGACATAAAATTGTCCTTATTTGAATATGGATTACATCTCTTATAAATTATCTAGAAGTCTTCATTTATGTTGTCATCTGCATCTATGTCTTCCAATGCTTCCTTGTCAATGTTCATATGTTCTTGCATGCAATTAATATTACTCTTCCTAAACCATTATACTAAAGTCATATTGTGATCATCCTCATCTTTACCTTTGTCATATTCTGTATCAATAAAATTTGTTTCTAGATCGAAAATATCAATGTAGATCTTCATTTTGTATATCATAAATATTTTATTCTTCTATAAGATCATCTACCTTTGGAAATTGTTGGTTGTCATTGTGAATTTCCTCTCTGGTTTATCATTTTGTGAAAATACACGTTTAGCCACGCTTCTCCATACTGCTACAGGAATGTTGTCACCATCATGTAGTGCACAGTCATCTGTCTGAACACCGTCATCTTGAATATCATCATTAATGCCAATTTTTTATATGTTCCCCGATTCTTGAACTATATTTGGTTGGTCATCATTACTTTTCTCTGTATTCATTGAGGCATCTTCAAATATATTCCTTAATCTTGGATCATAATGAATGACAAATATCCATTTTGGATCCAAATTATCTTCATAGAAAAAACCTACATTTGAAGAAGATAAATATATTAGATCTCGAGTTGTATCAAATTTTATTATCAATGAGAATGTATATATCCACAATAAAAAAAATGATTTAAAAAATTACATAAGACCATTATTTCTTATATTGTTTTAGTGAAACAATACCTGCTCACAATGAATTGGTAGAACATTGGGCTCCTTATCCCGTGGTAGGTATTTTGACAAATCTATAGAAAACAATCCGCTATGGATATCATGTCTTCATGTCTTGTTAAATGCTTCAAACCATTTACATTTAAAAATACAACATTTGAAAGAGCGGTAATATAACTCAATAATTTCTTGTATTTTTCCAATGTATTGAAGATTCCCTTCAATATATTTTTTTATCTTTTGAATTTGCTTGACTTGATTGCTTGAAATTAACCATGAACCCACAATCGAAGGACCGCCTTTTTGCATCTACTCTTTTGACACAATAATGATGGTTGTATGCCCACATTCTAGGACACTTCCTCACCAGTGACAAGCCATTTACTTGAGTGAAAATAAATATGATTGTGCATAGTTAAATAGTTAATAATGTGATTAATGTATTCAAGAATATTTTTGTAATAATTCAAACTTTACCTTTTTTTCACATCCTCTGCATATGTTGATCTCATCTTCTATTATGTTTGCATCTATTCCTTCCTCATCTATTCGGTTTTGAGTTTGTTTAGAAACCCATTATGTTGTGCAATCTTTTCCCCATCGACTGGAAATATCAGTGGGAAGTGGGGTATTCCTTGGGTTTGATATCTTAAATTATTTCCTTTCTTCTAACACTTCTTTCCTTTTTATATCATACATATCAATCCATTTATTCATGAATTCTATTTGGTAGAGGACAAACTTGTTGAGCACAACACTTTCATCAACACCTAATAAAAATCAACATGTATAATTGAAACTTTAAATATTATTCTTTCAATTCGGGAAGCCCAAAATTATATAGTAAATGACTCTAAAATAACTATAATAATGATTTTTTTACATACCAATTACTTCTTGAACACCATTAGTTTGAGGCTGTTCTCCATCTATAATATTGGATGCACATTCTTGATCCCAAAATTGTGCACCATCTTCAAAATTTTTACCAAGGAATTCACATAGGAAAAAAAATGCTTCATTTAGTACATATCCTTCAACCATGCAACCCTTTGGATGCGCCTTCTGTCGGACATATATTTTTAGGGTTTTCATGTATCTCTCAAAGAAAAACATCCATCTTGTTGAAACAATACCTGTCATTTCAATGTCATCAACTAGATGTATAAGTAAATGGTCCTGTAGGTCCATGAAACTTGTAGGGAGCTCCTTTTCAAATACACATACAATTTCTGTTATTTCTTTCTTCCATCTTGGCACTTTAGACACATGGATTTCTTTAGAAGTCACCCACCTAATTAGATATTGTCATTAAGTTAGTATGAATTTTTAATGACATTCAAAATGAGATATAATATATCATTGTATCATATAGAGGATAATTTCATACCACGTAAAAAATTGTAAATATCAAGTGACCACATACCTCGTAAAGGCTCACAATCGACATAAGGAATTCCTCAAGTGAGTTGTAAGGCATGAATCCCCTCTTATTGCTAGTGGCATGATATGCTATCAAACAAAATTATTATAGTTCATTAGTATTGATTTATCATAATATAGAAAAATAAATTTTAGTATGTAAATGATAAGAATAACAATTAATTGATGTTAATACCTTCATAAAATTGTGACAATCATGTGTTTTGAATCCTGTGATATGTCCCTCTACTGTAAAAGATTTATTAAATGATGATCCATATCCAATGGGTGTTCTTCTTGACCGAATCACATTTTTTAGTTGATCTAACTCTTTATTTTTTAATATCCATGGAGCTTTTGCATATGAATCATTTTCCTTACTTGGCCACATATGTCTTCTATGAAATTTAGTACATGATCCCTAGATGATGGTTTACCCCATAGGCATCCAATGGGTAGTACCAGAACTCTAAAATGACTCCAAATATACCAGGATTTGAAATAAATATATGAAGATCAAGGGCAGGGTTTGGAAATATGAAAGTTATAAAATTATGCTTAATATTATAAACATACTCAGAATCAAATAATCATAGAAAAATACACAAAAATTACCAATTCAAAGAGGAGATATACATAAATCCCAATAACATTAACATTTTTCAAGTTTAGAGGGTAGAACATAAAGTGGAGTTAAAGTAGGCTAGAACATCTAGGACATCTAAAGTAGTATTGTTTCGCCTTTAAATCAAGTTATTTAGGCTTTTTCCCTGAGCTTTTTTTTAACAAAGTTTCAGAGATTCAACTGGCTAAAAGGGTTTGGGATCCAGACCTGAACCAAGTCTAAACCTGAACCTGTACCCAGTCCAATCAAATCGAGCAAGTATCATTTATCAATTTTGGAGTCAATAACTATTTATAACCATCTCATCCCAATTGTCTTAAGGAGTTGGTGAAATTTTTAATATCGAATCCAAAGTTACATGGGAAATTAAAAAAAAAATAAAAAATGGAAAGGTTAAATTTTAGGTATGTCTCATTAATATGAAAGCTTATATGCTTATATGCTCAAAATATTATATGCTTATAAAATCCTCTTCAAAAATCTTATATGCTTAAAATATTAACTAGCCCAAAAAGAATAAATCCTCTTTTGTTTTCATTGCTGGGACATCTCTTTGCACAAATCCCGACATCTCCAGAAAACATGAGTGTATATTCGATGTAAAACTTCCTCACAAAAATATTTGTTCGCTCAAACTTTAATAGGAACTATTGTAACTTACAGTGCTGCATCCACTACCTCTAGCCCAACATGTACCTCCTCCATTGCCTTTACAACATTTTCTCAAGAGCCTGATTTTGTTTCTATTGTCTCTTTCTCAATTCACGTTGGCAATTCCTTATTTGTTGATGGAAGCTCATCAACTTTACATCAATTTTGGAGCTCAACAAATGATGTGAGCTCATTAAACGTGGGGACCTCAACATTGCTAACATAAATGATCAATGGACCCTTATGCCACATGTATGAGTTTGTAGAAGATAGATGTGAAGCGATTAATAAGCCTGTGGACAATGTAAGGTATGTGGAAATTGGTTAGGTAAATGAAAGTTTTAATAAATTAAAATCAAGTGTCTCAATACCCAGTTAAGAAGATGAAGAATTAGATGTAACTGTCAGAAATTTCAAGATACAAAGCACAACTAAAATCCATAGTGGGGGTAATTTTTCTGTTAAAAACTTATACGTTGGCAACGATGTTCCTGTAGTCAAGAGTTAGGTTGTCCATCAGTATGAAATTCAAACCAAAGATATTTATAACTCTTAATCATATTCGGAAAATCTACATTTATTTGAAGTGAATCATAAATAATCCAATGGAATTGTTAGTGGTGTGGGAATTTGTGAATCATATTTCAAAACTTATCAACGGTTGGGGAAATAAAAGGTGTGGAGTTATTATTTGGATGCTAAGTTAAGCACGACTCTTGATGAACCACATGAAAAAAAACTTAAGCTTAGATGTAAGTGTTCAAGAGCTGTCGTTTCCATCTTTGGATGAAGAATCAACACAGATTGAGGTCATTTGAAAGGAGAACAAAGATAACACTACAAATGCTGCGAGATTTAGGAAAGGTGACTCTTATAAACTCAAAGCAGTTCCACATGATATGGAGCTATCTTTTGAATCTAGTGGAATTTGCAGAAAAGCAATGGAAATGTATGAACAATTTCCCTCTTTTGCTAGTGAATTTAAAGTTGAGCAAGTATTATATGGTGTTGCAAAAAAAATGTAATGCTAATTTGAGGGACAAGGCTATGAATATAGTCCATGAAATTATTGAAAAGAATGAAAGTAGCCTTCTTGTTACCAATCATCAAGCTATAGCCACCACCTCCATTGGTGCAGGAATAAAGAGGGCTCATATCAAGAATAAGAGGAAGGAATGTCTGGTTAATGTTGATTCTTATAGGGATTTCTTGTTGACATTTAAGGATCAGTTTAGAAAATTTCCACTTGAGTTAGTTTAATTTGACATAATGGAAATCCTCATCCCTTCCAAATTTATAAGCGATAGGGGCGAAATGTAGATCTATAATTGATGAAGTGGAGAATATCTGAGAGCAGTCCTTTTTGTTATGACAAGGAATGAAAAATTAAAGCTAGATTCTAATCCAAGTTAAATTTCTTTAGTTGATACCATTTTAACAACAAGCATTGACATTTTTCTTCTAAATTATCAATCGTATTGAAATACCCGGAAGAGTAATCATGAAGAATATAGCCAAAAGTCCCCTTATTAAAATTTCTAGAGCACAGTCACAAAATTTGTTGAAGTTAACCATCTTGTCAAACAAATGAAGAAAGGATCATATAGCTTACAATTGGACTACTCATTCACACCATGAATAAGATATTTTAGGAACAAATAATTCACCACATTCTTCATCGAAATGAATTGACAACTTTTGCAAAGATGAGGTGTTTTCTTTTGCAAAGATGATGCCTTTGTGGAGAAGACAAGTTTTCCTTTAGAGGTTATCAAAACCCTCTTCAGAAAGATAACAGGTTGCCTATCTAAATGAAAATGTTCACAATAGACAATAGAGGGAGTTGAACTTGTAGTGTTTATAACAAATTGATATCTCTTATATGTTTTTGCAATTTGGATGATTTTTACCTTGAATTCAAATGAATCAAACGATACTATCCAATCTGCTTTTCATAGAAGTTAATTGGCAGTTGTATGACTTCAGAGTTACAATAACCACTTTTGGACTCTTCTTGTGACAAGGAAGCCATAGAATTGGTATGAAGTGGAGTTTACCTGGAGTTATTTGGTGAAAAGAGAAAAACTATGAATAAGAACAATCCTACTACAAGAACTAATTCTCACAATCTTGTAACTATTTTTAGTGACAAATTCAATGCATGCCTCATTGTTTTGCTAAGAATAGGGAATTTTCTCAGATCCGATACAACTTACAATGATTAGCTTTCCATTCATCCCCAATTTTTCTCATGAACTTCAAAGACCAAGAATAATAGAATCTGGAAGTTTTGTGCTCAGCTATTCCTTCCTACCTTGATGGTGATTACATTCTCTATCACTAGTTTTTGAGTTGAAATATCTTCCACTATAATATAAAGCTAAGTTTTGATTGAGTGCCTCATTGTGCCAGTCCTCAAAGAACCCCTTAAACTCTGAAGTTCCAGTAGAAATAACCATCACTCTTGGTTGACATGATATTTTGGAATTCAATGGTGGTATCCAAGCAAGCATAAGTATCTTTACCCAACATAGACATGCTTTTATTAATATCATCCAAATCATAGCGATAAATTGCATAATTAGGAAAATCTACATAAGTTTAATAAGTTTTATATATTTGGATACAATAAGTTTCAATAAGTTAGGCATCTCCTTGGTTTTTCTTTACTCCTACCTCCTACTTCTTCCCCTCTGCCCCTATAGAAGATATCAAGTCTCGACAATACAAACTTATTTTATAATATTGCACTGGGAAAAAAGGATATTGGATCATAGTATTACTAGCTCAGTGAAGGTGTTGAAGTTGCCAACCTTCTATTTAATAGAAACATGCTTGGATTTAATAAGAAGAGAATAGTTGTCAATGAAGGATCATGCTTTCCAATTACTATCAACTGTTAATGAAAGTTTGGATTGTAAATGTCTTTTAGTCTTATTTCCTAACAAAGTTCTAGATATTTAATTCCTTTCTTAATTTGAGCAAATGTTTAACTTTATTCTATGCAGGAATGAATGTTGAAGAAAATAAATCAACTTTGTAGCAAGGGGAGGGAGAATATCCTTCAAATACAATTGTTGGTAGATGTTAGGAACTTCTGCAAGTTCACCAGGGCAATCAATTTCTGTGGAAAGTGGAAGTGGTGGCTCTCTATCAAGAGGTAATGATGCAGTAAATGCAACGAATTCCAGAAACAATCATATGGAAAGGGTACAACATTTAGATATTCATCAGCAGGACTTAGATTCTCCAGAGACTATAGGGTGAGTCTCATGCATTAATCTATGTTGCTGGTTTCTTGGGCTTGTGTATTTGTCATGTTTGAGATAAAGCATTACTGATCAGTTGTACCTTGGCACTTAAACAATGAAAGGAAGAGAAAAAGAGTTCTTATATTCAATGGTGGGGAGAAGGGTGGGAGGGGACTCCGATAGTTTAGCATGAAAGGTGTATCATCACAATTCACCTATTCTCTTTCTTTTTCTGACTGAAATTTTCTTTTAGTACATGTTGATGGATGGACGTCTTTATGTTGCTGGAGGTAATGGAATTGATATAAATCAATAGTAGATTTTTATGTGTTTGTTCTCGTAGTGGCAATCATGGGGCATAGAGGGAGGTCAAATACAAGCCAGGTGTGGACCTCCCCAGCCATGGAGAGAACGTGGGTAGCTAATATGTGTGGAGATTTTTTTAATCCTTGTGGTTGACTAGCTCAAAAAAAATCTTGATCCATTGGCAGATAATGTTTCTGTTTGTTATGCATGGTGTCCTTAGGGCATGCTTGTAATTATATTTCTAGTAAACATTGGCCTTGGGAATTTTTTTCACTCACTGTCAAATTTTTAACTATGTCCAGTCATTCAGAAGGTTGAGAGAAAGGGTCAGTCCACATATAATGAGGTAACAACATGACCATAGTAACTACTTATTACTTAACAATTTTTCCTTGTTTATTTGTTAAGTATGGCTCCCATTTCTTTTCTCATCATCTTATCGTAATTAAATATTGAAATTCTTGTATGTAGCATTTTTGAGCAAGCACTACAGAAGGCATCTCTGAAATTTTTACCATTGCATATAAAATGCTAAACTGTAGTAATGATTGACACATAGTACAATCAATGGGAATTATTACATCCCGAAATCTCTGAAATTGATCAATGTGACTTAAATTACTTGCAACCTAAATCTTGTGGTAATATACACTATACATATGTTAAGGTAGTTCAAATTGTAGCATGGTTAGTCCTTGTAGTATGGGTTGTAATCTCTTTATTGTGCTAATATTCTTATCAAAATTGTTAATATGATCCAAAATTAGCTAAATAGGTGTGGCTCATCCAATTATTAGCCCACACACAACAAGAATGGTAGATGCAGAAGTTCTTGGAAAGGTTTCAATGGTTTGAGAAATTCTCCACGAGCACCTTTACATTAATTGGAGAAGAGGTGTTGCATCCATTCTTGACCTAGGGTACTTCCTAGGAAGTCAATATTACTGTTGTTGCTATCAAGTATGCACGTGTA
Source organism: Pinus taeda (assembly GCA_000404065.3). Taxonomy (NCBI): domain Eukaryota; kingdom Viridiplantae; phylum Streptophyta; class Pinopsida; order Pinales; family Pinaceae; genus Pinus; species Pinus taeda. The sequence continues at coordinate 75,940 of APFE030996678.1, forward strand.
GACTACATGAGATTGAAATTCTAGTAAGGGCTGAGGAGAAGGGACTAAACAACTAGTGATAAGATAATATACTTTTATTAATGTTTGACAAATGACCAAAAATAGGTCAATGAGATTGCTAAGTAGAAAAATGTGGAATGCAAAGTGGGAGTACAAAGGCCACTCCTAGAAAATCATGATAAATTCATTATAAATTAGGATCATGGAGCAGGAAAACAAAGCAGTAGGGTAGATACATACAAGTACTCTAGATAACCAGATGTTGTCAACACCCCCTGAAGTTGTCTGTCCCAACATCGCTGTCGGGGGGGGGGGGGGGGGGGAATCAACACCCCTTGATATTATACCTCCTATCATCCAAGCTCGTAGGGGGTGATCAAAATCCCTTGATGCTATCTCTGCTAGCATATGAGGTTGAAGAGAAAATATAAAAATATATAATTGTATATGTTAATGATGATCATCTTACAAGGCTTGGATGAATAAATATATTAATGAATGGTGGTGAATAATTCTCCTTGATGCTTCATTAGTAGATAGGATTCTCCACCTTGGTTTTAATAGAAACATAAGCTATCTATCTTACTGTACAATAGGTAAAATGAATATTAACCTTGGCCATATCGAGCGGTGCAATTTTTTATTTTTATTTATTCTATATATATAATTGTTTTTATTTTTATTTTTTTAGTTTATTTATTTTTTATTGAATTGATTGATTTATATTTATATTTTATTTTGTTTTTGTTTTTTTGTTTTTTATTTTTTAATTATTATTTTTTTTTAAGGGTGCATACCTCTGATGTCATGGTTTATCTAATGTATCTTATGTTCTATAGATAGAATTACTTCAGGATTTTAATTTCTTCTCTTTCTCAGATTAGGTTCTCATCAGAGATAGGCGCTATAATTCTCTAGGCAGGTCAAGCACTTATTATAATATGTTCCATTAGATAATATGTATATGTGTAGAATGCCCTCAGTCCAAGGTGTACAAATTTCAGAAAAGATATTAACATATCCAAAAAATTTCTTTGAAAACTTAACTGAAACTTTCCATAACTTGTCATCTAGATGTATGATCTAAATTCTAAAACCTACCATTGCCAAAAGTTGCTTCAAAGACTAAACCAACACAAACATCAGTTGAAATTATACCTCCCCTTAAACATGTAAAATAAATGATTTCGAAAGATTTAATCACTTCTTTATTCCAAAGGTTTAACCTATTGATATTAATTTCTCTTGGGATTATGACCTTATTCATAATGCCTAAGATGACCATTGAACCCCCATGGCACTTGATGCTTGAGTTCTAATCAAATTGCAGACCAATCTTTTTGCCATGGTTTTGGAGTTGATTCAATCTTCCAAGAAAACTTAGTTATCAGTCATCCTCCTTGGTAGATAATGAAACTCTTCCACCCTTCTCCACCCCTATTACCTTTGGCTTCCCCAATATAGGTTTCTTCACCTTACTAATTATTCAACTTTTTGTCCAAATCTTAGTGATTTGGCTTAGGGGCACAAAATTCTTTAGTGTTTTAATATCATTTCCCTTCCTCATTAAGAACCGGAAACCTAATGTGAACTACACATTGGGTATAACTTTTTAAATAGGACACACAAAAGATGTCATGTATTCTAACTTATGAAACTCCAAATCTACTCAATTCTACATTTTGTATCCAAATATGAAACTTATTGTAAGGAGGCCATCTAACTTATGAATCTCTTCACTTACAATAAATAAAATACTTTATATCGTTATTCAAGTCATGTAGATGTCTATTTGACCTCCTGAATCGTTTTATCCTCCACATATGTGATAATATAAAATTAGTGAAACTGGCCTTCAGAGATGACACGACAATATATTGTAAAACGAAAGAAAAATACAACAAATCTACAATGCCTCTCCTCATAAGAAATTTCAAACTAACATGCTATTTAAATTGAACTTGGACCATAATGCAAACTACGATGAAATATATCTACCTTCATATTTGGCAGATTACTAATCTTTTGAGGTGTGGTGTTATGTTTTCTATGTTTCCAGAAGATCAATATGCATTCGTTGTTGTATTTTAGAATCTAGATAATCCATACAAAAACATGTTGAAGGCAAATTATCTGGTCCCAATGCTTTTCCAGAATTGTTTCGATCAGTGCCAAGGATTAGAAATAGACATAAATAAAATGATACTCTACGACTTTTACTTTTACTCATGCAACCCCAATTTGCTTCAAGAGTTGTTCATGCCTCATTCGGAGATGCTGAAATAGAAGTTTAACTGAAGGTTTTTCTAGGAGGAAAGCCCTCATGAGAGAGAGATTCTGAAGAAAAATGGTTAAATGATCTTACCCAACAAAGACATGCTTTTATTACTATCATCCAAATCACAACGAGAAATTGCAGAATCAGGCAAATCTACACAAGTTTCATAAGTTTTATATATTTGGATATAATAAGTTTCAATATGTTACACCTCTCCTTGGTTGTTCTTTCCTACTACCTCCTACTTCTTGTCCTCTGCCCCTGTAGAAGACATTGGGTCTTGACAATACAAACTTATTTTATAATATTGCATTGGGAAAAAAGGACATCATATCATAGTACTGATTACCAACTTAGTGAAGGTGTTGAAGTGGCCAACCTTATATTTAATAGAAACATGCTTGGATTGAATAAGAAGAGAATAATTTCCAATGAAGGATCATGCTTTCCAATTACTATCAACTATTAATGGAAGTTTGGATTGTAAATGTGTTTTAGTCTTCATTCCTAACAAATTTCTAGATATTTAATTCCTTTCATAATTTGAGAAAATGTTTAACTTTATCTTATGCAGGGATGAATGTTGACGAAAATAAGTCAACTTTGCAGCAAGGGGAGGGAGAATATCCTTCAAATGCAATTGCTGGTAGATGTTTAGGAACTTTTGCAAGTGCACGAGGGTAATCAATTTATGTGGAAAGTGGAAGTGGTGGCTCTCTTTTAAGAGGTAGTGATGCAACAATTGCAACCCCTACTATAAACAATCATATGTAAAGGGTACAACATTTAGATATTCATCAGCATGCCTTAGATTCTCTAGAGACTATAGGGTGAGTCTCATGCATTACTTTGTGTCGCTAGTTTCTTGGGCTTGTATGTTTTTCATGTTTGAGATAGAGCATTACTGTTCGGTTGTACCTTGTCACTTGAACAACACAAAGAAGAGAAAAAGAGTTCCTAGAGTCAATGGTGGGGAGAAGGGTGGGAGGGGACTCCAGTAGTTCAACATGAAAGGTGTATCATCACAATTCACCTATTC
>APFE030996678.1:80084-112876 GCA_000404065.3 Pinus taeda
GCTATCTTACCGAATAGCAGGGAAGAGGCGGCTGCGTTTTCATTCGAGGATTTTGATGCAGATGGATGGGGAGGAACGGAGTCCGTCCCTCCCGCTGGGAACGCCATGGGATTTAACGACCAGCCAGGTAATGATTGCTATACCCACAGCGCCGTGCAGGGAAACGAATGCCAGAGTGCAGAGTTGCAACTCTGTACATCTGCAGCGGAGGCAGAGCAGCAGCAAGTAGGGTTTGAGAGCAGTCCTTTTTGTTATGACAAGGAATGAAAAATTAAAGCTAGATTCTAATCCAAGTTAAATTTCTTTAGTTGATACCATTTTAACAACAAGCATTGACATTTTTCTTCTAAATTATCAATCGTATTGAAATACCCGGAAGAGTAATCATGAAGAATATAGCCAAAAGTCCCCTTATTAAAATTTCTAGAGCACAGTCACAAAATTTGTTGAAGTTAACCATCTTGTCAAACAAATGAAGAAAGGATCATATAGCTTACAATTGGACTACTCATTCACACCATGAATAAGATATTTTAGGAACAAATAATTCACCACATTCTTCATCGAAATGAATTGACAACTTTTGCAAAGATGAGGTGTTTTCTTTTGCAAAGATGATGCCTTTGTGGAGAAGACAAGTTTTCCTTTAGAGGTTATCAAAACCCTCTTCAGAAAGATAACAGGTTGCCTATCTAAATGAAAATGTTCACAATAGACAATAGAGGGAGTTGAACTTGTAGTGTTTATAACAAATTGATATCTCTTATATGTTTTTGCAATTTGGATGATTTTTACCTTGAATTCAAATGAATCAAACGATACTATCCAATCTGCTTTTCATAGAAGTTAATTGGCAGTTGTATGACTTCAGAGTTACAATAACCACTTTTGGACTCTTCTTGTGACAAGGAAGCCATAGAATTGGTATGAAGTGGAGTTTACCTGGAGTTATTTGGTGAAAAGAGAAAAACTATGAATAAGAACAATCCTACTACAAGAACTAATTCTCACAATCTTGTAACTATTTTTAGTGACAAATTCAATGCATGCCTCATTGTTTTGCTAAGAATAGGGAATTTTCTCAGATCCGATACAACTTACAATGATTAGCTTTCCATTCATCCCCAATTTTTCTCATGAACTTCAAAGACCAAGAATAATAGAATCTGGAAGTTTTGTGCTCAGCTATTCCTTCCTACCTTGATGGTGATTACATTCTCTATCACTAGTTTTTGAGTTGAAATATCTTCCACTATAATATAAAGCTAAGTTTTGATTGAGTGCCTCATTGTGCCAGTCCTCAAAGAACCCCTTAAACTCTGAAGTTCCAGTAGAAATAACCATCACTCTTGGTTGACATGATATTTTGGAATTCAATGGTGGTATCCAAGCAAGCATAAGTATCTTTACCCAACATAGACATGCTTTTATTAATATCATCCAAATCATAGCGATAAATTGCATAATTAGGAAAATCTACATAAGTTTAATAAGTTTTATATATTTGGATACAATAAGTTTCAATAAGTTAGGCATCTCCTTGGTTTTTCTTTACTCCTACCTCCTACTTCTTCCCCTCTGCCCCTATAGAAGATATCAAGTCTCGACAATACAAACTTATTTTATAATATTGCACTGGGAAAAAAGGATATTGGATCATAGTATTACTAGCTCAGTGAAGGTGTTGAAGTTGCCAACCTTCTATTTAATAGAAACATGCTTGGATTTAATAAGAAGAGAATAGTTGTCAATGAAGGATCATGCTTTCCAATTACTATCAACTGTTAATGAAAGTTTGGATTGTAAATGTCTTTTAGTCTTATTTCCTAACAAAGTTCTAGATATTTAATTCCTTTCTTAATTTGAGCAAATGTTTAACTTTATTCTATGCAGGAATGAATGTTGAAGAAAATAAATCAACTTTGTAGCAAGGGGAGGGAGAATATCCTTCAAATACAATTGTTGGTAGATGTTAGGAACTTCTGCAAGTTCACCAGGGCAATCAATTTCTGTGGAAAGTGGAAGTGGTGGCTCTCTATCAAGAGGTAATGATGCAGTAAATGCAACGAATTCCAGAAACAATCATATGGAAAGGGTACAACATTTAGATATTCATCAGCAGGACTTAGATTCTCCAGAGACTATAGGGTGAGTCTCATGCATTAATCTATGTTGCTGGTTTCTTGGGCTTGTGTATTTGTCATGTTTGAGATAAAGCATTACTGATCAGTTGTACCTTGGCACTTAAACAATGAAAGGAAGAGAAAAAGAGTTCTTATATTCAATGGTGGGGAGAAGGGTGGGAGGGGACTCCGATAGTTTAGCATGAAAGGTGTATCATCACAATTCACCTATTCTCTTTCTTTTTCTGACTGAAATTTTCTTTTAGTACATGTTGATGGATGGACGTCTTTATGTTGCTGGAGGTAATGGAATTGATATAAATCAATAGTAGATTTTTATGTGTTTGTTCTCGTAGTGGCAATCATGGGGCATAGAGGGAGGTCAAATACAAGCCAGGTGTGGACCTCCCCAGCCATGGAGAGAACGTGGGTAGCTAATATGTGTGGAGATTTTTTTAATCCTTGTGGTTGACTAGCTCAAAAAAAATCTTGATCCATTGGCAGATAATGTTTCTGTTTGTTATGCATGGTGTCCTTAGGGCATGCTTGTAATTATATTTCTAGTAAACATTGGCCTTGGGAATTTTTTTCACTCACTGTCAAATTTTTAACTATGTCCAGTCATTCAGAAGGTTGAGAGAAAGGGTCAGTCCACATATAATGAGGTAACAACATGACCATAGTAACTACTTATTACTTAACAATTTTTCCTTGTTTATTTGTTAAGTATGGCTCCCATTTCTTTTCTCATCATCTTATCGTAATTAAATATTGAAATTCTTGTATGTAGCATTTTTGAGCAAGCACTACAGAAGGCATCTCTGAAATTTTTACCATTGCATATAAAATGCTAAACTGTAGTAATGATTGACACATAGTACAATCAATGGGAATTATTACATCCCGAAATCTCTGAAATTGATCAATGTGACTTAAATTACTTGCAACCTAAATCTTGTGGTAATATACACTATACATATGTTAAGGTAGTTCAAATTGTAGCATGGTTAGTCCTTGTAGTATGGGTTGTAATCTCTTTATTGTGCTAATATTCTTATCAAAATTGTTAATATGATCCAAAATTAGCTAAATAGGTGTGGCTCATCCAATTATTAGCCCACACACAACAAGAATGGTAGATGCAGAAGTTCTTGGAAAGGTTTCAATGGTTTGAGAAATTCTCCACGAGCACCTTTACATTAATTGGAGAAGAGGTGTTGCATCCATTCTTGACCTAGGGTACTTCCTAGGAAGTCAATATTACTGTTGTTGCTATCAAGTATGCACGTGTAGACTACATGAGATTGAAATTCTAGTAAGGGCTGAGGAGAAGGGACTAAACAACTAGTGATAAGATAATATACTTTTATTAATGTTTGACAAATGACCAAAAATAGGTCAATGAGATTGCTAAGTAGAAAAATGTGGAATGCAAAGTGGGAGTACAAAGGCCACTCCTAGAAAATCATGATAAATTCATTATAAATTAGGATCATGGAGCAGGAAAACAAAGCAGTAGGGTAGATACATACAAGTACTCTAGATAACCAGATGTTGTCAACACCCCCTGAAGTTGTCTGTCCCAACATCGCTGTCGGGGGGGGGAATCAACACCCCTTGATATTATACCTCCTATCATCCAAGCTCGTAGGGGGTGATCAAAATCCCTTGATGCTATCTCTGCTAGCATATGAGGTTGAAGAGAAAATATAAAAATATATAATTGTATATGTTAATGATGATCATCTTACAAGGCTTGGATGAATAAATATATTAATGAATGGTGGTGAATAATTCTCCTTGATGCTTCATTAGTAGATAGGATTCTCCACCTTGGTTTTAATAGAAACATAAGCTATCTATCTTACTGTACAATAGGTAAAATGAATATTAACCTTGGCCATATCGAGCGGTGCAATTTTTTATTTTTATTTAATCTCTCTCTCTCTCCTCTCCTCTCTCTCTCTCTTCTCTCTATATATATATAATATATATATATAATAATCTTGTTTTTATTTTTATTTTTTAAATTTATTTATTATTTATTGATTGATTGATTTATTTAATTTAATTTCATTTGTTTTTTTGTTTTTATTTTTTATTTTTATTATTATTTTTTTAAGGGTGCATACCTCTGATGTCATGGATTTTTACATACATATATAAATTGTTCGCACATTTGATAGGTATTTTAGTTCAGACACTAATTAACTAGATAATATGTATATGTGTAGAATGCCCTCAGTCCAAGGTGTACAAATTTCAGAAAAGATATTAACATATCCAAAAAATTTCTTTGAAAACTTAACTGAAACTTTCCATAACTTGTCATCTAGATGTATGATCTAAATTCTAAAACCTACCATTGCCAAAAGTTGCTTCAAAGACTAAACCAACACAAACATCAGTTGAAATTATACCTCCCCTTAAACATGTAAAATAAATGATTTCGAAAGATTTAATCACTTCTTTATTCCAAAGGTTTAACCTATTGATATTAATTTCTCTTGGGATTATGACCTTATTCATAATGCCTAAGATGACCATTGAACCCCCATGGCACTTGATGCTTGAGTTCTAATCAAATTGCAGACCAATCTTTTTGCCATGGTTTTGGAGTTGATTCAATCTTCCAAGAAAACTTAGTTATCAGTCATCCTCCTTGGTAGATAATGAAACTCTTCCACCCTTCTCCACCCCTATTACCTTTGGCTTCCCCAATATAGGTTTCTTCACCTTACTAATTATTCAACTTTTTGTCCAAATCTTAGTGATTTGGCTTAGGGGCACAAAATTCTTTAGTGTTTTAATATCATTTCCCTTCCTCATTAAGAACCGGAAACCTAATGTGAACTACACATTGGGTATAACTTTTTAAATAGGACACACAAAAGATGTCATGTATTCTAACTTATGAAACTCCAAATCTACTCAATTCTACATTTTGTATCCAAATATGAAACTTATTGTAAGGAGGCCATCTAACTTATGAATCTCTTCACTTACAATAAATAAAATACTTTATATCGTTATTCAAGTCATGTAGATGTCTATTTGACCTCCTGAATCGTTTTATCCTCCACATATGTGATAATATAAAATTAGTGAAACTGGCCTTCAGAGATGACACGACAATATATTGTAAAACGAAAGAAAAATACAACAAATCTACAATGCCTCTCCTCATAAGAAATTTCAAACTAACATGCTATTTAAATTGAACTTGGACCATAATGCAAACTACGATGAAATATATCTACCTTCATATTTGGCAGATTACTAATCTTTTGAGGTGTGGTGTTATGTTTTCTATGTTTCCAGAAGATCAATATGCATTCGTTGTTGTATTTTAGAATCTAGATAATCCATACAAAAACATGTTGAAGGCAAATTATCTGGTCCCAATGCTTTTCCAGAATTGTTTCGATCAGTGCCAAGGATTAGAAATAGACATAAATAAAATGATACTCTACGACTTTTACTTTTACTCATGCAACCCCAATTTGCTTCAAGAGTTGTTCATGCCTCATTCGGAGATGCTGAAATAGAAGTTTAACTGAAGGTTTTTCTAGGAGGAAAGCCCTCATGAGAGAGAGATTCTGAAGAAAAATGGTTAAATGATCTTACCCAACAAAGACATGCTTTTATTACTATCATCCAAATCACAACGAGAAATTGCAGAATCAGGCAAATCTACACAAGTTTCATAAGTTTTATATATTTGGATATAATAAGTTTCAATATGTTACACCTCTCCTTGGTTGTTCTTTCCTACTACCTCCTACTTCTTGTCCTCTGCCCCTGTAGAAGACATTGGGTCTTGACAATACAAACTTATTTTATAATATTGCATTGGGAAAAAAGGACATCATATCATAGTACTGATTACCAACTTAGTGAAGGTGTTGAAGTGGCCAACCTTATATTTAATAGAAACATGCTTGGATTGAATAAGAAGAGAATAATTTCCAATGAAGGATCATGCTTTCCAATTACTATCAACTATTAATGGAAGTTTGGATTGTAAATGTGTTTTAGTCTTCATTCCTAACAAATTTCTAGATATTTAATTCCTTTCATAATTTGAGAAAATGTTTAACTTTATCTTATGCAGGGATGAATGTTGACGAAAATAAGTCAACTTTGCAGCAAGGGGAGGGAGAATATCCTTCAAATGCAATTGCTGGTAGATGTTTAGGAACTTTTGCAAGTGCACGAGGGTAATCAATTTATGTGGAAAGTGGAAGTGGTGGCTCTCTTTTAAGAGGTAGTGATGCAACAATTGCAACCCCTACTATAAACAATCATATGTAAAGGGTACAACATTTAGATATTCATCAGCATGCCTTAGATTCTCTAGAGACTATAGGGTGAGTCTCATGCATTACTTTGTGTCGCTAGTTTCTTGGGCTTGTATGTTTTTCATGTTTGAGATAGAGCATTACTGTTCGGTTGTACCTTGTCACTTGAACAACACAAAGAAGAGAAAAAGAGTTCCTAGAGTCAATGGTGGGGAGAAGGGTGGGAGGGGACTCCAGTAGTTCAACATGAAAGGTGTATCATCACAATTCACCTATTCTATTTTTATGGTTATTTTAATTTTATTTTGTTTTATTTTTATTTTTATTATATATATATATATATATATAATATATATATAAATTTATTTTATTTATTTATTTATTTTTATTTTTATTTTTTATTTATTATTTATTTATTTTTTATTGACTAAAATTTTCTTTTGGTACATGTTGATGGATGAACGTCTTTATGTTGATGGAGGTAATGGAATTGATATAAATTGATAGTAGATTCATAAGTGTTTGTTCTCGTAATGGTAGTCATGGGGCATAGAGGGAGGTCAAATGCAAGCCAGGTGTGGAACTATCCATCCATGGAGAGAATGGGTAGCTAATATGTGTGGAGTTCTGTTTAATCCTTGTGGTTGACTAACTCAAAAAAAATCTTGATCCACTGGCAGATAATGTTTTTGTTTGTTATACAAGGTGTCCTGAGGGCATGCTTGTAATTATATTTGTATTAAATGTTGGCCTTAGAGGTTTTTTTTCACTTACTTTCGATTGTTTAACTCTGTCTATGTAGTCAAAAGGTTGACAGCAAGGGATGAACCACATATAGTGAGGTAACAACATGACAATAGAGACTGCTTATTATTTAACATTTTTTCCTTGTTTATTTATTAAGTATGACTCCCCTTTTTTTCTTATCATCTTATCTTAATTAAATATTGAAATTATTATATGTAGAGTTTTTGAGCAAGCACTATAGAAGGCATCTCTAAAATGTTTACCATTGCATATAAAATGCTAAACTGCAGTAATGATTGACACATAGTACAATCAAATGGAATTATTACATCCCAAGATCTCTGAAATTGATCAATGTGACTAAATCATTGGTGATATAGCTAGGTAAGTAAAATGAGTACTCGTTCAAGTGAAAGTTCTGGAAATGATATGCTGAGAATCCCCCCTAGGCACATGCTCCAACATGCATTAGGAATGGATTTAATGAACCAATGGCATGGTGCTAAACATGATTCATCTCTAAGAGGAATAGTGAACATGCATTCTCAAGGGAAAAAAGGCTCTTGAACAGGAAAACTTTTTGCAGTCAAAGGTGGTTAGGATAAGCTCACAAAAAAACACTGTGAATGCGGGTGAGGTATTAAATTTATTCACTCTATTTGGACTTGAAAGAAATATCTAATCTATGAAAATTGTGGATCCTTGTAAGAAGTTCAATTTGTCAGTATTGTGCATCCTTTTATCTCAATTTAAAAATACTTCATGCTTAGATTGTTGATATCATATGCTTGATTTGTTTGTAGCCCTTTTGTAGTAAGTAGTTGTTTCTTTTGCAAGATGTTCTGGATTCAAATTTACAAACCAATTTAAGAGAAAACTAGGAGGAGGAGATTCTAAAGGCTTTTCTATAGGTTATGATTTTGCAAACTCATCTGTATTTGATAGTGCCACAAACATGTCTCGTTCAAACAAACCAGCATATTTATCACGGTAAGGTTTGGTTCAAGTTTTTTTATTAAGTAATTTTTTGTTCCACAAACTTTTTGTAGTTTTTTATATTATAATATATTGAGATGTTCAATTTCTGCATATAAATTGTTTCTGTTGAGCCAAAACGATCTTGACCTTCTAAGTACATTACAAATCCAAAAGAAAGTGACACATTAAAGCACACTATATTAGGAATGTCAATGCAACTAGCTATAGTTTTCCCACAACATGCAACATGCTACCCCTAGTATTATCTCACCATATCCCTTCTAGGAGGTTCTATTGGCCTTCAACTGATGGCTCAACTTTCATGGCACACTAGTAAGCAAGCAAGTTTTCCCTAAAGCCGTGGATTGATAAGGAAATCCTTCATCAATTAATCAATGTAGCTAGCTATAGTTTTCCCACAACATGCAATAGGTTACCCCTAGTCTTATCTCACCATACCCCTGCTAGGAGATTTCATTAGCCTTCAACTAGTGGCTCAACTTTCATGGCATGCTAGTAAGAAATAAAGTTTCCCGTAAAGTTGTGGATCTATAAGGAAATCATTCATTAATTAATCAATTTTAAATAATTATTTTTTAACAATTTATTCAACACATTAGTAAACCATGTTTCTCCACACATTATTGTAATAATATTACAAGAACAAAGTCAAAGTGAGAGATTCCATTGCTCTCCAAGAATGTTGAGGTTTGATATAAATCATTGATCATTTTACAAACCATGGATGTAGTACTATTTCTATAGGATGAGATATCAATTATATTTCATCTGATAAAGAAACAATAAGTGACTTACAAACCACAAATAAATAAGTACTTCCTGCAATTTATGGAAAGTGTCAATCAAACATAAACGGGAATTGCAGTATGCTTGGTTTTCTATCACTCAATGCATCATATTTTAGCAGAACAAAGGGTTGGCCTTCAATATGTTTAGCAATATAACTCCCGATCACCCAATATTGGACCATGAGTATTTGGTGCAAACTACTCAAGACACAATGGAGAATAGATACGAAATCCTGCCCTAGTGAGGTCATGCTCCCTAATGACTATAGAGGCTCAAGTTCCCCATGCATGTGAATCGACAATGATTGAATCAGATTGCAACCCATAACACCATTGGTGGGCTATTGACACCCACAACCCGTGGAACAAATTCCTAATAATCCATATTGATGAGACATGCATAACAACTAGCATTGTGTTGGGAAACCTCAATACCAACATCATTGGCATAACTGGATACCAACATCATTGGCAGGGATGGAGAGAGGAAATTTTATAACCCCAGAAGTGATTGTAAAATATTACAAAATAGATATGTTTAAATGTGGGAAGACACAACTATGTCATTCCATCATCAAGATACAAACATTAATTCAAGCCACAATGGGCAAATAATACAACATGAAGTTTTTCACATGGGTAAATTTCCTAGGAATCCTAATGCAAATAATAAACCCAGATAATTTTCATGTAATTTTAGATACCACAACAATGATTTGACCTGAAAAAAAAAACGAATACCACTTCAAAATAAGCTTAAGTTTTATATTAAGCACAAATAACAACTTACAAATTCCTTTGGGAAATCTATGGTAGAGTGCTTGTTCCTCCCAACCAACGAGATGCCACCACTAACTCCTCTCGAGCTATGACTTCTTCCTTCTAGGAATAACACCTTTTGTATTCCTGTAGTAATATTTTATAATTTTTTACTAGTAGATTTTTCCTAGCAGCTGCTTTTAGGGTATGCTCCCTTTTGCATGGGATTTTTCTTTTAACTAGGATGGGTGATGCTAGGGCATCATTAGAAATTAGTTTTTTTATCTAATTGCTAATTAGTTTTTATTAAATTACAAATTATATTTTTATCAAATTAGAGATTAGATTTTTAACTAATTTCTAATTGGTAAAAATCTGCTGCTTTTCTTTTAACTAGGATGGGTGATGCGTGGACACCATTTTTATCTAATTTCTAATTAGATTTTTATCAAATTAGAAATTAGATTTCTATCAAATTTATAATTAAAAATTAGATTTTTATTTAATTTTTAATTGGTAAAAATCCACTGTTGTTTGTATTATGTAATTATATAAAAATATGTTTTTGTTTACATTTTGTAATTATGTAAAAAGGAAAATGTTTTTTCTTAGAAAAAACATGAAGGTGAAAAAACAATGGCATGAAGTCTTTTATAACTCTTTTTCAGTGAGGTCCTTTATAGACAATAACATATTTTTACATAATTACATTATACAAACAACAACATATTTTTACCAATTAGAAATTAGATTTTTACCGAAATTCTAAATGCTTTTTTTTTTTTTTTTATATAATTACAAAATATAAATAGCAACACTTTTTTACATAATTACATAATACAAACAACAACAAATTTTTAATTAGAAATTAGATTTTTATCATATTTCTAATTGGTAAAAATCTATTGTTGTTTGTACTATGTAATTATGTAAAAGTCTAATGCTGTTTATATTTTGTAATTATGTAAAAAGGGTAATGTTTTTTTGTATTATGTAATTATGTAAAAATCCGGTGCTGTTTATATTTTGTAATTATGTAAAAAGGTTAATGTTTTTTAGAAAAAAACATGAAAGGGAAAAAACGATGGCATGAGGTACTTCATAAACATGACAACATAGGAGTTGAACCATTTTATCGCCTAGGACTGGAGAATCTGATTCCAAGAAACAAAGAAATTGTCAAAACAGAAAATACAATTCAGCGTCAACGTTTAGAAAGTTTTTATTACTCACTTGGATTTTTAACTAAGTTGTTTGCATATCTTGCCCTAGAGAGCCCTTCTGATATTAGTCACCTACAATCCTTTTTTTTTTTTTTTTTTTTTCTAGAAAACATCCTTTCCTATCGATCTCTTCTACTTATGGGATATGGAAAGTTGAGAAGGAGGTGCAAGTGGATAGGAAAAGGTAAGCTTACTTTGTTTTTATAGAATAATTACATGATATAATATGTTTATTTTTGGTTTCCAGTTTGAAGTTAGAATTATAATTTTATAATTATAATTTGCTGTAAATCATTGAAACCTAGACAGGAAAGAGTCTGATAACAAAGTCCTTGCTTGAAGATGTTTTTGGGATAGAAGGACTTAAAAACTTCATGCTTTGGATGCTGAATCCCTAATCCATTTCCTTAAGACAAAATCACTTGAAGCTAATCAACTAGGTCCATGTAATCAACAAGATTTACGAGAATCGATAAATTCACTATCCTCTCTTGGATCAAGAAGAAAATCGAAAAAGTGTCATTAACATCAAACACCAATAATGAAGAACATTGTGTTGAGACATCTTGTGTGATGGCAACTCCTGGGACCATAAATTCTTGTTCATCCTTATCTTATGCATCATCTATTGGTAGTTTAGGTACCAAGATAGAGTATGACACTGTTTCAAGGGAGATAAGAAGAACATATGTTGGAAAACAATTCTTAAATAGGCTAAAGGACTCATGCCTTCAATGATTTAGAGATCATCTTCATCTCACCTTCTCCAAGATTCCACTTCACCTAAAAAATATGGTGGTACAGGACATAGAGAATGAATTTGGTACTGGTTGGTTGGTTAAGAAGGTAAAACTGCAAATGTCACTCAACTGTAAGAGGTTTTGTTGCAACCAAACAAGAAAAATTAAAAAAATGCCTCAAGATCAAAGGCTGAAACAAAGATCATTTGACATAACTTTTAAAGTATGGAACGAACTGGTAAAATCGTATGAGAAGTTGGATGCACAAAGAAAGGCTGGCAAGGAGATCATTCAGGTATTAAATTTTTCACTAAACACTATTTAGAATGTATTAATACTTGTAAGTATCTTAGACATGTACTTTTATGAAAATAAATTGAATTGGTTTATGTTTAAGGAAAAGGCCTCCAATGCGAGGTTAGAAAAGACAAAAGTCACTCATCGTAGTGGTAAGAAAGGTTTAAAAGCATTGATAACAACCTTTGTAAGTATATTAAATATGTGATATTTTTTAATAAAATTTGTACTAGAAGAAATTCATTGTTATCTAATTTCTCCTTATTTACTGAGTCAAAAGAACTAAAATATGGAAGACCTCCAAATCATTTGGAAAAGGAGGTGCTGTAGCAAAAGATATGGGTTGATTTTGTTGTGTGGATGGAGTCAGTGGTATGTAATCTTAGTTGGATTTCCAATATATTTTTGAACCATATTTTCATTTTATTTTTTAATACTATTAGATATTGTATCTTACCTTATTTTATGGTTAGCATTGTATAAAAAAACATGCGCCGTGTTATGGAATTAATAGTAACATGTTATATTGGTTTTTTTTGCCATAATTCTATAGGTAATGATTGCCAAGACGATGATCATGATGATGATCCAGACTACACTCAACATATATCAGGGGTCGATGAGGATGAGGATGATGGTGGTGAAGGAGGAGATGATGATGATGGCGGTGGTGTTGGTGATGATGATGTGGATGAGACTAATTCAAGGATGGTCAGGATGACGATCACGAGGATGATCTTGGTGGTGGTAGCTAGGCATGCACATGCACTGTTTTTGATGAAGAAATTATTGTGTAGAATGAGATTGTTATGTTTAGATGGATGTTATGAATTTACTCTATATCAATGAAACATTTTGATTTGGTGATCATACAATGACTTTGATTTTATTAAAGATGATGATGATATTATCATTATTATATTTTTATTTAATGTATATATTGGAAATTATCATCATTATTTTGATAGAGAATTATTATGTATGATGATGTTACCATATTTGGATGTATGTTGTTAATTTATCGTAGAATAATGATATTCATGAAATATTTTGATATGTTAATCATATTTGAATTTTAGTTGTTTTGATTAAAAATGATAATGATATTATTAGTATTATGTTTCTATTTTATATAAATGTGTTGAAAATTGTCAATGAATCATTGTATATGATGACATTGTTATTTTTGTGGATGGATGTTGTCAATTTGCCTTAAATTTCCTTACAAAAAATTATCAATTTGAATTGTGATATTTTCTTTAATGATATTCAGAAACTATGATATATTTCACTATGCAATTGTTAATAAAACGAATCTATAAAGGGGGTCATATATGTAAACAAAAATATACTCTACATAACAAGTCAAATGCGGATGTAACCACGGATGCAAAATTGAAAGTAAAATTGGATGTTAAACTAGGAATTAAAACAAGATGCAAACAATGATGTACAAAGTGTTTTAAACTAGAAGTGAAAAAATGTGCAATAGTTGACACAAAGAAGGGAACAAAACATGGCATACAAAAGGATATCAAATTGGGCAAAAACAAGGACACATAAATGGACAACAAACTAGATGAAAAAAAAGACAGACAAATAGATGTAAAATAGGATGCAAATTTAGGTGCTAAAAAGAAGCAAAAAATGATACAAATTAATATGCCAAATGATGATGCAAAGAATGGTGTAAATTTGGGATGCAAACTTGGGTGCAGAAAAAGAAAAAAAAGGATGTAAGAAAAGACATAAAACAAGATGCAAAATGGGGCTAAAAAAAGGTGAAACCAAGGATGCCATATTGGATTCTAAAAATGATGCATAATCAGATGAAATTTTAGACTCAACTTAGACAAAAAATTAAATGCAAATGTGGACACAAAATGAGGTAGAAAAATGATGCAAATTTGGATGGTGAAATGATGTAAAACTAGACACCAAAAAATATCCAAAATTGGATGAAAAAGTGGACATAAATAATGGTGCAACATTGGACATATAAGTAGAAACAAAAAAGGTACAAAAATGGGCATAAAAATAGCTCAAAATTGGATGCAATGTTGGATGCAAAAAGTGATGCAAAACTTGGCGCAAAAACAAATGCAAAAGTGGACGTAAAAAATGGCTCTAAATTGAATGTAACATTAAACACAAAATCGGATGCAAAGGTGGACACAACACATGAATCAACATAAGATGAAAATATAATTTTGGATGCTCAAAATTATGTAAAATTGGATGCTACAAATGGTGTTAAAAACGATGCAAATTTGGATGCAAAATGGGATGTGAAAAAGGGAGACAAATCAAACATAAAAGTGGACGTAAAAAATGGTCCAAAAAAAGATGCAAAAATGGGCACAAAAATGGATGCAAAATTTGGTGCTAAATCAAATTCAACACATGGTGCAAAGACATGCACCAAAGCTGGTGAAAAAATAGTACAAAGTTATAAGCAAAAACTAGTGTAAGACTAGATGCAAACACTGACACAAAATGGATGTAGAAAAAGGCATTAAATTGGTTGCAAAATACGGTGTAAACTTGAGGCAAATGATGGTGCAAAAATGGAGGCAAAGAATGACACAAAATAGGAAGCAAAAGATGATGAAAAATAGATGCAAAAAATGACACAAAACTAGAAGCAAAACCTGTCATAAAATAAGATGCAAATCTTGGTTCAAAATTTAACGCAAAATATGATGCATAATTTGGTGTAAAAAAGGATGCAAAATATAGCGTGAAAAAGGATGAAAAATTAGGCGCAAAAAAGGACGCTTTAAATTTTTTACAATAGAGCCAGATTTAGAGCTAGGTTGCTCATCACAATTGTAAAAAAAATGCACTAAAATCTGGCGCTAAATTTGGCGCAAATGATTGGTTTTGTTGTAGTGAGGGTCTCTATTTTACTATCTCTCGCTTGCGTAGGTCATATCCAACTACAGTCGCATGCTCACATGGCCTCAGAGAGTGATTTGGAAGCTATAGTTTCCCACATAAAATATGGAAGAGTGCAACCAAGCTAGTTTTGGGTATATCTGACCACAGTCTCTTGTTTATAGTGTCTTAGGGAGCGTCTGGGAAAACAAAGTCACTTGTAGAAGAAATTAATGAGTTTGACTGTGGTTCTGAGATAGGGTTTGACAATTGACCATAGTTGACTGCAGATGTTTGAAGGCTAGAATTTTCCTCTCTGTTGTACAATAATTCTGGAAGCCTGTTCTAATTTGTATTGGGTTAATCTTTCTTGGATGATTATGTATTGGGCTCATTTTACAATTTGCTGAAACATTTTATAAAAATCTAATAAGAATAAGATTTGAAAGGGTTTCCCCCCTAGTGGAGTGTTTCCCTTGTCTTTGACCAATCTGGTGTCTCTTGTTGTTGTGTTATTATCTCCTTTGTCATTTCATATATTGTTCTATCTTCAATTTTTTTTTTTCTATGATTGGAAACATTGTTAGTCATTGGATGCATTGCTAAATGAAGAATTGATTTGGGCTGATGTAATTGAAACAACATAGAACAATATGAAAAAATAACATGGTATGAAATTTAAGGTGAAGGACAAGCCCAAAAGGAGACAAGCATTGAAGGCATTACCTTTGGAAAGTTGAATGAGATAATCTAGTAAAAGTCAATATGTCTTCCTCTACCTTCAAGGAACATGAGAAGTTGGGTGACTCATCAAACTTTGTTGCATGGAAAATGAGGTTGGAGATCATAGTTGGCAATAATGATGTTTTGGACTATAATCAAGGAAGAATTCCCGAGCCTCCAGAAAATGCTTCTTCTTCTCTCAAAAATAGGTACAAGAAAGGTGAGTCCAAAGCAAAGAAAATTATAGTTGATGGTTTACAAGATCATTTACTTACATATGCTTGGAATTTAAGTCCAAAGATATGTATGATAAGATAGTTGGAACGTATGAAATAAATAATTTGAATGAGAACATCACTTTGAAAGATCAACTTAAAGATACCAATATGAACAAAGGAGAAGTTGTACAATCATTTATCATGAGGATATCTCACCTTAGAGATCAATTGCAGAGAGTTGTAGAATTTGTTCCTGACAAGGAATTAGTCATTGTGACTCTTAGAGGTCTCCTTCCTATTTTGGAAACCTTCATTAATACTGTAAGAAACAACAATGTCCTCTTGTCATTTGATGAAATTGTTGGAAATCTTACACAAGAAGAATCAAGGATGATATCAAGAGGAAGGATTCAAAAACATGAAGGGGAGCCCATTGCATATATCACTTATGACAAAAAGAATAAGAATGGAAAAAGAGGAACCTCAAGAAAGCCTCCTCCTCAAAATAAAAAAAGAAAGAATGATAGAACATTGTCTCATATTGAATGTTATAATTGTCACAAGAAGGGTCATTATGCATGATATTGTCCTGAGAAGGACAAAGGGCCACATTACAACACTAGAAGCAACAACAACAAATACAATAATCAAAGAAGAAAATGTTGTTACCGGGAATAGTGTCCACTCGGATGCTGCTATTCCCACTAAGATTGGTGGATATCTTAGAAACAAACAAGTAAAGTCTACTTTTGCTTTCCTTTATGAAAATAAATAGGAGTGGAACAAAGGAGGCCAACCTTAGTCTTGCGCTCGATTTCCTCTCCTTCTTGATAGAGTTTTGCCGCTTCTTCTTTGTTTGCCCATCTTCAAAAGGACCAGTGGAATCATAGCAACATACTACTATGCAAGACACAAAGATCTATATTCATAAATAACACAGGACCAGATGTGTGTTAACCATACAAATGCATTTATAATGAAACATACAATAATATGGAGGAAAACTTAAATCGCTTTATTAAGATGAAAAGTAGCAAGAGGATTACAACCATATGCTTTGACCTAGCATCATTCTCCAGCTAAGAAGCCCTTCTTCACCTCAAGCAAAGCTAGATCACCCAACACTGTGAATGTACACCAGAATACCAACAACACTTCTCTATAAGATACAAAATTCCAGCCTCTGGATCTCTGTGATGAGGGATCCATATATAGATGATTATAGGGAAGTGAGTCATCTTCTGGGGTGTTTATTAGTGTCCTCTCTCTGATAGTTCCTGCTTTCACTTGGAGAATGATGATCTCTTACTCATCCCTGGTCGAAAACAGAGAGGCAAGTGTCAGAGGGGAAGCTTCTGGAAGATTCCATGATCTTCCACCTCGCATTTTGCCCCTGCCATTTGTCCATTCCCAACCATCACACCCTACAAAGGAGAACTTCAGTATGCATCACACCTTATACACTGGAAAGGTGATATGCATCGCACCCTCTACATTGAGCTTTCAGTATGGTCCAGTTTTGACCATTTACGAGCAGTTTTTAGTGCAGAACTTCTGGGAGATGATGTAATCAACTAACCTTGTTCCTTTAGGCAGCGAAGCAACACTTTTAGGGACTTAGGAGGCCTTAGTTTATGGACATTTATTATTGTGGTTGATGTGCCCAAAAATGTCTATAACATTTGCCCCCTAAAGCACAAGGTCGTTAATCTTTCTGATGTCGAGTGAAATGTTTTACTATGAGGATCCGAAGTTTTTCTGAGCTGGGAGGCGACCTGTAATAAGATACAATATAATACATTATTTTGACAACATTTTTTCATGATCTAGCTGAGGCGGGCATTCCCATGCTTAGCTTTATAAAGTCATTTTCATGTACATAGGACAGACAATCGTCTGTGGCAGACTGATGATTTGGACTCATCATCCTTTGATTTGGATGATCATTTGTTTGGCAATGATGTACACTTGATGTTTTTATATCCCTGAATATATTGCAGCCTAGATGGATGAAACTAGATCTGGGGTCTTCAAAACTCGTTCAATCTTCACTCGACGTACAAGTCGATCCATGTGAAAAATGTTCTAGAGTCGAACATGGAAAGACATCGCCTGATTACCAGCCAATGATGTAAGTTGTTAACAGGCGCGAGAGGAATCACCAATAATGAAAATGACCCTCAAGGTACTACAGTACAATTCATGTGGTGTGAAAAATGACATGGCATCGAACACCACGTAAAATCTCTCAGTCGAAGGCCATTGATGTAAACCTGTCGCCGAAAGTGAGAAACTTGCCATTGAGGTGTGCAAGCTTCAAAGTACTGAAAGGGTTGTTCCTAAGTCAACTTCTTGGATAATGAGCTGATGTCGACAAGAAGCGACCAGTCGCAGGAGGGCCTTAATGAATCCCACATCAATGACATGGAATGAAGAAAATGATTTTGGAGGTCAAAACAATCTGACGATACAGGGTTCAGGGTGGCGGTCATGAAGGAATGTAGCATAATGTATTGTAGTGGGTGAGACACAGGTGAATTGTCTGAATGAATTCTCTTGAACATATCGGCAAAACTGACGATGGATTGGTAGCATTAACCCCAAAGATGGATGGTGTGATAGACCAATGGTGATGACCAGTGAATAGAACAACCCAACCTGGGATGGATGCGAAAGGAAAGTGTCATGTTCAAGAGGGACTTGCTACCAATAAAGTTTCTTCAAGTTTTCTTCCCAATTTTCCCCAGTCATTGCTGACCAGTACCTCTTTATTTTTGTCAAGCTTGAGGAGGATAACATATGCTTGTTCTATAATCCGCCCTTCGGGCGAACCTATCACTATATTTTAGCGGGCTTAGCAACAGTGAAACTCATTCTCGTCCATTTGGACGAGTTTGTCACTATTCGGTTTTAACGAGTTTAACGACAAAGATAACTTGGTCTCTTTCAATTTTAGAGAGTCTGAAAGAAATGGAAAGGAGACTCCAATGATTTTTTTTTTTTCATATAATCCATTAAGTCTGAAAAAGTGTAAAATAATACAAAAGGGATGAATTTTCGATAGTTCTAACAAGCCGAACAAGACAAGCGCTCGATATTTTTGTGTAATAATCCCTCAGGTCCAAAAAGATAAAATCTAGAGGAGGGATAACACTTCCGATGACTTTAATGAGCCATAGAGGCCAATCGCTCGGCAATCTTTTCATATTTTCTGAGTCAGTTGAAAAGAGCTTAAGGAAGACTTGTTTTCGAGGAACGAGTGATGGTTTCAGGTAGTAGCTGATTCCAAGTAAGATTTGGAATTTTCCAATCATGGCAGTGTCACAAGGATGGTTAATCGAATCACTCTTCGCAGATGTTCCTCGAAGGGGTAAACAATCATATGGGGGTGAATGATCGTCTAAAAACAGAGTGGAGGTGATGGTGAGAACACAACCAAGGCTCAAAAGCTGGCGATAAGGCATTCACAATGGTTATTTACCGGTTCATTTTTTAATGAGCTTAAACCCTGGGGGAAACATTTGGTCATGACTTATGTTTATTTTTTAACGAGCTTGAACTATGTGCTAAAACTGCTCGTGGAGGGTTTATTTTTTAATGATCTTGAACCCTATGGTAACATTTCTCATCAGTCGTATGATAAGAATGTCTCATTCAAGATGCAATTTTTTATGGGGCTTGCACCTTTTGAAGCTTTGCCCCAGATCCTTTCTTTATGCAAGTTAGGAAATGACTAGCCTTACGAGTTTAAAGGGTTAGAGGTCCTACAAATTTAAAAAATAAATAGCCACTCTTTGATTGCATGCAAAAAGGTTTGTATGCCCCCAAGTATAGCGAAAAATTTCCAGGTTACCAAGAAAGTTCCATTTGTGTAGCAGACAGAAAAGCTCCCTTGGCGATGCCTACCAAAGTAGACAAAGGGGAGTGACGTAGAGATACTCCACTCACATAACTTTAACGAAGGTATCTTATTCCAAACTGATCCCATTTTCCTGTAAGGATTGGTTCATCAGACTAGTCATATATCCCTCGCGGAAACCCACTCTATACCCAAGGTTTCCCTGCCGAAACAGACCAGGGTGCATGCCCCCTGGGTTTCAGTCACATCCTCCTAAATCACTCGCGCTCATCAAGTGGATGGACTGGAGATCGATGAGACATTCCTTGCATGAAGAGACCATTTAGGGATGGAATTTGACCATTTTCGATGTGTGAACTGGTGAATGACATTTGGTCTATGAGCTTGACCATTTTTCCTTCGTGCAGAAAACAAATTACTCTAAAGAGTGAGGAGACAATGGCTCCCATGCAATAAATATAGTCGTTTCCAAGGAGTAGATTATAATCTAATGGTCCTTAAACTACCATTACATTCATGTGAACATTTTTCCTTCTCAAAGTAATGGGCACATTTGGAAGGATCCCTAAAGGTCGACTGGTTCCTTTGTCAAATCCTGTCAGATTTCTCATTTCAAGCAAAAGCGATGGCGAACCAAGCGCTTTCCAAGCAGTTGAGGAAAGGATACTCACAGAAGCCCCTTCATCGATGATGGTACCAGCCATGACCATTCTATAAGCTTGTACAATGATTTTGAATGGTACACTAGCTAGTAAACGGGATCTACCTAGTAGATTCCAGTCGAAGGAAACGACTAGGTCGCTTGGTGGTGGGACCGAATAGACGGCTGAATATGACTCTGATGAACTTCCTTCCTACGATAAAGGAATGGGAGGACTGCCCCCAAGTTCATCGGAGTCTATGTTGATGAAAAGAATTTGAACGGTGTCGTTCTCATTCTCTTCAGTGACAGTATCATTCGAAGATGAGCACTCTGAAGGCAAAACCGGGTCAATTGCCGTCTCGACCTTTTTAATTTCTTCTGGTATGGATTCATAGGGTTCATTTTCAATTATAGATGCTTCGGCTGACCATAATGATGGGCCAACCGGATTTTCAACCGGTGGAGGACTTGGCAAGAGTTTTTTATATCCAGGAGGAAGTCGTAGCAGTGAAACCGAACGATCATCCAAAACTCTTTTAGCCTCGTCAAGGAAGGGACAACGGTGGACGGCGTGATTGACTTCACACAACTTACAAGGAAATTTGGGATTCTTTTTCTGTCCATGTGCTTCACTTTCACTGGTTGATGGTGTGCATTCAACATGATCGTCAAAGGTTGATGCCACCAGATTGTGAAAACAAGGAGACTAGTCCCTTAAGATTCGAGGGATGCAGGGACAATCTCGGTGATAGTGGTCTCCATTGCAAATGACACAAGGAGATTTAGGTTTCGATGGTGCGGTGTGAGGATTTATGCTAGATGACGCTTGTTTTCCCCCTTTCGATTTTGGTTCCTTTTTCTTCTTTTCCTTTTTCTCTTTCTGCTTCTTCTTCTTCTCAATTACTTGATTTTTATCTTTATCGGATTTATCAAGCGAAGAGGAAGGAGGAGATGGATAATCAGACAAATTAGAAGGTTGGGAGGCAACTCTAGTGTCATCTAGTTGTTGATTTGACTGTTTAGGAATTACGGGATTCTGAACGACAGAGGTAGAGAAGAGCCAGATAGGCAAACCAATTGTCAACCCTGGAAGTGACCAAGTGGCCATATGGGGTGCACTAACATCTCCCCAAGAGGAGAAGGGACTAGGATTTCCTCCAAGGGGAAATCCTTGGTTGGTAGACTCCATTTTATCAACGTAAAGACCAACGAGGGAATTTTTGACGTTATTCTGATTAAAATAAATTTTAGACACTTTGACACAACTTGTTTTTTCAATTTTAAAGAGTTGAGAAAAAACAAAAGATGACTCTAGTCACCTTCAATTTTTATTGAGCCTGAAGTGACAAGTGCTCAGAGGACCTTTTCCTTTAAGGAGTCTGAAAAGGAGAAAAATGGACTTCTCTGGAGATCTAGGCAGAGAATATTACCAAACCAATTGCAAAACTGCAGAATAATTTTTACGGTACGGTAGTCAATCTTCATGAATGTTGTGTTCAGTGCATTCTGATCAATAGGGTGGCAGACACGGCTTACTAAGGATAAAGAATGCAGCCTATTATGGTCTCCCAATATATACTCGATGGTACGTGGGAGCACAAGTTTGTACTGACGCTTGCCGTCTCAGAGTGGAGGAATCACCCAACCAACACTAAAAACAACAGTTACCAGGTTTTACGATGCTGGAATACGTCTCTAGCCTATACCTCTAGATGTTGTGCGTTAAGTTCCAAAGCGTTGTTAGATTCATTAAATTATTTTAAGTTGATCTTGTTTAACAATTTTCCTTTCAAGTTCACCGCATGATGTGTATATAATTCCTAAAATGCAATCTAAGATGATAAACAAACGTTTAATCTTCTTTCGGCAATGAAAATCCTAGCTACTAAGGAAAGAAAATTAAGAATCTTTCTGCAAAGAGCACAGAGCACACGCTAAATGCACAGTCCTAAATCAAACCAAGTTGTCGAAATGCAAATGCACATGCATGTATTTGTTTTCAGCCTTCTTAATGTATGAATGATGATAAGAAAGCTATGTGCAAATCTGAATTACTTTTTAAAGCGACAATACTCAAACAAAATTCTTTTTCAAAATGAAGTGAAGGTAGGAGACACTTTGCGATTTTGAAATGAAAATAGCTTTTAGACACTTTAAAAACTACTTATTCAAATCATATACAATAGTAACTGTCTAATCGACTATCAAAAACAATGGGATTGTTTTCTAAAACTGAAAACAACAGCTACGACACTTTCAGATCCAGAAACGATAGTTCAACTATGCTACTTTTTGCAAAAGAGAACTGAAAATGACACACAATACATTAAAAAACACTTACAGTTCTTTGCACTAAGGAGGTAGAATAATGCAAGAGAAGGGGGATTTCACAGAAATACACTGACTACAGACAACAAAGCTCCTAAATAGGACTGAAAACATTGAGAAAAAACCATAGTTTGAGGGTAAAGTTAACCCCCCCTGACCATCGCACCTGTTACACAGTGAAACCAGTATGCAACGCACCTACTGCACTCAGAAAGTGCGATGCATATAGTCTACCTTGAAGGCAGGGTGTGATGGTACTAGTGCGAGACTTTAAACAAGTTTTCACTCACAGTTTGCAATTCAGTTCAGGGATTTAGGCCGAGTTAGTAATGTTCAGTGTATGTAAAACACAGGGGTGATCTAAAGAGGTTACTAGAGCCACCACTTAGGGCAATTAGATTGTTTGCAGATCTATTGTTTAATTCATAAACAAAACTTGAAGATAGACTGAAGCAGCATTGATCTACTTTGCATTTGTATAACAAATGCAGTTCGAAGGCTAGCTGGCTTGACTTCAGGATCTATCTGTAAGTTTATAAAAGAAACAAGGATAGATAGGCTAACAAACAATCTAGTCGCTCCCTAGTGGAGTCACCATTTTGTTACTAGGAATAGTGTCCACTCGGATGCTGCTATTCCCACTAAGATGGGTGGCTATCTTAGAAACAAACAAGTAAAGTCTACTTTCATTTTCTTTTATGAAAATAGACAAGAGGAGAACCAAGAAGACCAACCTTAGTCTTGTGCTCGATTTCCTCTCCTTCTTAATAGAGCTTCACTGCTTCTTCTTCGTCTGCCCAGCTTCAAAAAGAACCTGTAGAATCACAGCAACATACTACTATCAAAGAAACAAAGATCTATATTCATAAATAACACAGGACCAGATGTGTGTTAACCATATAAATGCATATATAAATAAGTACACAAGAATATGGAAGAAAACTATAATAGCTTTATTAAGATGAAAAGTAGCAAGAGGATTACAACCATATGTTCTGACCCAGCATCATCCTCCAGCTAGGAAGCCCTTCTTCGCCTCAAGAAAAGCTTAGATCACCCAACACTATGAATGTACACTAGAAAACCAACAACACTTCTCTATAAGATACAAAATTCCAGCCTCTGGATCTCTGTGATGAGGGCTCCATATATAGATGATTACATATAGGTGAGTCATCTTTTGGGATCTTGATTAGTGTCCTCTCTCTAATAGTTCCTGCTTCCACTTGGAGAATGATGATCTCTTACTCATCCCTGGTCGAAAACAGAGAGGCAAGTGTCAGAGAGGGAAGCTTCTAGAAGATTCCATGATCTTCCACCTCGCATTTTGTCCCTGCCATTTGTCCATTCCCAACCATCGCACCCTATAGAGGAGCAATTCAGTATGCATCGCACTTTGTACACTGGAAAGGTGATATGCATCGCACCCTCTGCACTGAGCTTTTAGTATGGTCTAGTTTTGAACATTTATGAGCAGTTTTCAGTGGAGAACTTCTGGGAGATGATGTAATGAGCTGACCTTGTTGCTTTAGGCAGTGAAGCAACACTTTTAGGGACTTAGGAGCCCTCAGTTTATGGAAATTTATGAATGGGGTTAAAGTGCCCAAAAATGTCTATAACAAACACTTATCACTATGTCTGCTTCGTGCCAGCTGCTAGGATAGATCTAAAACTTTTATGGGAACAGTTTCATCCATGAGTGCATGTTGTGCCCACTACTATTCTTGTTCTTGCTGCAACTCATTCATTTTTCTATGTAGCTTCATGTTATTCCTTGAGTTGATGCTTCAGCACATCCAACTCCTTCTTTGTTCCATTCTTTATCTTCACGCGATCTTCATGTCATGTCGTCACCTCATAGCATGAGTCTCCAAAGTTGCTTTCATCATCAGTGGATCTCCTTGAGCTTGTAACTTTGTTTCACCTCCATGTTGTCAATAACCTTCCTCTTGCATTCATTGCATTCATTATGTTCGTTGCATTTATTGCGTTCATTACATTCGTTGCATTCATTTCATTCATTGCGTTCACTGCATTCAGTATGCTTCCTTCAGCTATTGTTCATGATGCTTCGCATTGTGATGTTGCTTCTGTCATATCTTAATGTCCTCGTCTACAAACAACTTGATATCTTGTGAGTAGGAAAGCTCATCGACATTTGATCGACTACATATCCAGGTGTGCTCTGGATGATGTAATTGACTCTTCTCTCTTGGAAACCATTCTACTTGCACTACTGAGAGGTATATGAACACTTGCAATACCTGGAGATATGGAAACACTCATGGAAAGAAATTTGTGCATCAAAAACCAAAATGAACTTGAGAACTAACTTGCATCATATCTATGTGACTAATCATGAAGGTTGTGCAATTTTGGCCTGGAGGTCAGGACACTGACTGCCAAGAATATGCAAGGCACAGTCTGGGCTACTCGGAAACTGACTGACTACTGGAACTACGCAATGCATGGTCCAATCTTGTTGTTTAATGCTAGAATTTCATAATGTGCAATCTCAACTAGCAATTGTTGTAGGCTCAGTGACTGCATTGCGCAATTTTCTGGTCCAACACTCATTGTCCTTAAGAAATGTGCAAAAAAATATCGGAGGATAGTCACTGGGAAGAAATGTGTATTTCTTGAGAGGAAGACAAAGCCTTCCCTCTTAGGATTGTGTAATTTTGTCTTGGTGAAGGCAGAGTCTAAGCCGAGGTTGCCTAGACTTGCCGATGGGAAACTGAATGTGAATGTGAGTGTGAATGCATGGTGATATTGAGTGTAAGCATAAGTGAATGATCATGCATGCAAATGGTGAATAACAGATTCAAAAAATGGAACAACATGCATGTGGGTGAGGTGAGTTGCTGAATCGGTGACCATTCATGAAAAATAGTTTCATGCATGCGACAATAGTGAGATAGCAATGAAAACTAAAAAAGTGATAGTAAAAGATAATATGTATCAAAACAACAACAAGCGCTCACTGAAATCAAGTGGACAATGTTCATAAGAAGTAAAACACAAAAAGCGCAAAATGCAACACAAGACATGGAAGGCAAGCTTATGCCAGGACAATTGAGCTAAATGAGTTGGAAGCTCCTAGATGTGATATGGGATGGTAGAGCTGCAAAGTTGATGTGAGGAATGAAATCTGCATCATCCAATTGATGAGTTTTTATAAAATTGAGGTTGTGATGCACATGCCACAAATCTAGGGAAAGCGACACTTAGTGGGAGGTTTCTGAAGTGATCCTTGCATGTAACCTCCAGCTGCCCAAAAATAGATCCCTGAAACAAGCGATGCCTTTTCATGCTAACTTGGGAGAAGTATCCCATGCATGCAAGTCTATTTTTGTTGGTCCCGGTGAGCACTAATCAAGTCAGTTGTACATGAAAGAGGTCGTTCGCTTGTTGGGAGAAAATGTGCAATTCTGGCTAAGAGCTGGGATGGATTCCTAAAAGATTTGCAAAATTTCTGGGTAGAGAAGCTGACTGCTGCCAAGATTTACACAAATTCTGGGCTGAGAAATCCTTTTGGGGAAAATTACGAATTTTCACTGTGAGTGTTGATTGCTATAATTGCGCAATTCTGGAGCCTAGCAGGCTACCAGTCAGGATTGCACAATTTCTAGAGGGAATGCTAGTTGCCCTCTAGAATTGCACAATTTCTTGGGGGAGCTGCTCAGCATACAGCTGGACCAAGTACGGGTGATCAGCCTGTGAGGGGAATGCGTTGAGTTGTGATTGATAGGATGCCTTTGTGCAAGTAAACACTGAATCTTGTAAACTTGACGAAGCAAGACAAGTTGTTGTGAAAAGTTGGTAGGGAGGCTCTAAAATGAGGCCAAGGAAAAAATTTGGAGGGTGGTTATAGCCACTACAACAGAAACATAATTGTTAAATTTTTAGGGAGCTTAAAATCCTTCAATAATCCCATGGAAAATAATACCCGAGCATGACAGAGACTTGATTTAGAGTCAGTTCGACTTAAGCCCAGTACATGTGGTACTCTTTGGGGCCACCAAACCCATTTAGTGCTCGATACTAGTAGCTAACTACCAAGAAGCTAAAGACTCGAATTCTCACATTGGACGAAGGTACTTTAGTGGCCAAAATCTAGGGCATCCTTTCCCTATAGGTGATGGTGTAGGAAAAACTTGAGCCTTATTACCATTATCTTGGTTGATTGTTCGGTTGAAGGCATCACTAGTTCTTTCGGGATTTTTCCCTAGGACCCATCAAAAGATATCTTTCAATGCCAACTACTTTGAGAGTGGAAATGACAATTAGTTTTATATAGGATCTTTTATCATGCACAATAAACAAAAAACCTCTTTCATGTTTGCTTGATCACATAGCTTAATTATAAAAGGAAAATAAACCATTTATATTTTAGCTTTGATTTATGTATGTGATCATAGTGCATTGATACTTATCTTCTTTCCTCACCATACACAAATTAGCATGCACTCTAATCAACACCATAGGGGACCCCATGACTCCCCATCGATATAGACATTTTTTTCACCTCCCCCCATTATCAAGAGGTGTGCCAAGACTCCTTCCATTTAGGCATAGAGGATGTCACACAACCACCATTATTGGATGTTCGTTTATTGGTGCATATTTTCTTAGAATGCATACCTAGTAAAGTACACCCTTCACCACTCCAGGAGGGTCCCAAAGTGTTAATCCCTTTCAGAGCCCACGCACAACTACTCCAGATAGTCCCCAAGATACCCCTTGAGGTAGTTCTTTTGAGACTTCTCCACAAAGGACCCCTTTGCATATAGTTGTCAAAAGTCATTTTATGATGGTAGGTATTACACAAATTTCTTTTTAGCTTCGTTAAACCTACCATATTTAAGCAAGATAACCAATGACCTGATCACCCATGGCCAAAATTGGCTGTCTATGCCCACCAAGCTCCCTTCAAATATTCCAAAGTTCAAAGGAAAATAGGCCAAAGACCTAGGAAACCATGTCATGAATTTTCCCTTGTGATATTCATCTAATAGTATCACCAATGATACTATTAGATTACGAGTATTTCAACACACCCTAACTAGGCCTGCAATGAAATGGTATGTTGACCAACTTTTTGTGTCACATAGAAACTTTAGCTCATTAGCTACAACTTTCCTCACCTTCTTCGAGCTCCCAATCCTCCATGATTTAGGTCTGGAAATCCTCACCCACTTAAGACAAAAAATCGCTACTCACATCTCGAATAATATATATCAATGGAGAAAATGTCATAGCAGGTGTAAAACCTAGTTTGAAGATAAAGTCCTCTTGGACTTATTCTTGAGATCCCTCACATCTGAAATCTCCAAAGAAATGGAAAGTTCATCCATGTAGACCGAGGAATAAAATATTAGTAAACCTCAACAATTGGAGCTTATTTACACCTAGTCAAGGTACATCTATCATGTGCTTCAGGTGCCTCATGGTTGTAAATTTATAAAGAGATTACAGGCACATCCAATATTGTTGATGGATTGATTGGTTCCATTACCCAAAATGCACTCAAACCCATCTATAGATACCCTTGATATTCATTGAATGGCCAAGCATTTGATGCTACACAAAACACACCACTATTACAACATACATGATACTATCTCTGTCAACCCCCACCTATGCATAATACAATCAACAAGGCTAACCAATATCATCCCCCTCAAGGAGGCTCATATCTGTTACACAGTAATTTGCCACACATCGTATTCACTTCGTGTTCCATATCCAGAAGTGCCAAAATGTTGACAACAGTGAATTCTATCCATCATGATACACAGACAAAAACAACCTTGAGTCAATTCTAAAGAAGGTTAGCTAAAACCCTAATTTTTAGGGCCAATTGTCTTTGCTCCACTGCTTGGCCATGTTGATGGAAGGTTGCACTATTTTACCCTAGTGTTGTTGTTATGGTAATAAGTACCCTAGGGCTTTGGGTTGGAATCCCAACAAAGTAAGAGCAAACTACAGTAAGAAAAACTCATACAAATCAGGAAAAATGCTTATATAAACAAACTATGTGAGATCGACCATACTCGAATGTCCTTCGTTTGGGCAGATCCCGCAGGGCTCAAATCCTCTGCAACTCCTGATGTTCTCCAAACCTAAAAGTTATTCAATTCGAACATACATAGTAGTATATAGATAAATCTTTTTAATGAAACTAACTTTGTATCATATAAGCAAATGATTAGTTATACATCAAAATTACATTCTATTGATGCCTTGAAAATCGCTGCAACAACATCGAGGAAAACCACCCGGTCCCGACCTTAATGCAGATCCTTTTTTGTTTGGTGTGGTGGCTCCGACTGGAAATAATGGGACCAGTTTCCCAATGATGAATAAAAGGGGATGGATAAATGAGTGGTTTTTTAATAAAAAGGTAATGGATGAATGATTTAATCTAAAAGTAAAAATATGAACAACTATCCTATCCCGGGAAATCTCTATTTTTAAGTGTAACACTTGATAATCCGTATCCCCAAACAAGCATATAGATGACTCTATTTGGTAAAAGAAGACATTCATTCATATAATAATTACTTTTTTCAAATAGTTGAACAAAGTAATCAATAAAACATTAATACACTTATCTTTATATATCACTAATACATATATGACTAAAAGAATAACATCCCTTAAACATCCAATTGTGAAAAATATAAGGAGTGCTTTTGAAAACACATACATATATCCAATGATAGCAAGAGTAATCAAATAAAGATTCACATAAAAGAATGAAACTAGATCATAGATAATAGTACCATATGTGTTGTAAATCATTCCCGATATCAATTGCATTCGAATTCCTTTTTCCAACTTAGAGATACTTTCATATTAAGGCAATAGTGCACATCCCATAAAAGCTTTCTTCGTTAGAATTTGGAATAATGGCCCAGTATTTATAAAAAATATACCAGAAGCACAATAGTGCAACACCCAAGTTTGAGTCTTATAAAAAAACTGAGGACCTTTTCTAAATGCATGAAAGGGTCTATAAATACTAATTAAACTAACTAACTACAAAATAAAATTCTATTTAATTGGTACAACTAAATCTTGAATGTATTCTCCACAGCAGGTTTGTTGGTAGTTGGTAGCATGATTCATCATTTTGGTTGTTCTCTCTTTGATCTGAGTTGGCAGATTACAAGCATCGGTTCCAATTCTGGGGGGCGGCTGAGACGAGAATGGAGCTGAGTTGAGTATGTGGCATCATGTATTTCGGGAATGATACAACCGATCACATCAGTTAAACACTTGAGGGTGGCCCTATGACTGTATGGTTTTACTAAGAAAAACCAATAGGCATCCCAAGTTAAACTTTGGATGCCTGTGATTAACCTTCCATTCTTTTCCAACTCTTGATTGCATGCTTGCTCCAATGTCTTAGCTGACAGCAATTTACCTGGGGTACATTTTGAAATCATATTAGACAGATAGAGAGTGTTATTGATTAACTCAATTAAGTTACTTGTAGATAATCTACATCTGGAAACCTCTCTCTCTGCTTTCATCAGCTGTGACTGCCATTTTAAGAATAGGTTCTCCTTGTGTGATTCTAGGATTTTGGGTAGATTTGCTGCCTTCCCCTCATTGGTGTCTTGCCAGGCAAGAAACTTTTTCAGGTTCTCATCGGCCTGTTCCAAATCCTATCTAGCATCAACTAATTTGTCAACTATTGATGCTGTTATATCACAAAGGGGCTCTACTAGAGAAATGTTATGACATAACAGTCTTAACTGTGTTACCAATGCCTTGTTAATTTGTAGTGCTTCAACTCTGAAATCGGTAGGTTGTGGAAGACTCTTGAACTTCTCTACTTGAAGTGACAGCTGAGAAATTTGCTCATCTTTCGTTTTTTCCATTAGTTCATTCATCGTCTTTAACCTGTCCAATGCTTCTGATAATTTTTTCTTCTTTTGTATTGCACTTGAGTCTATTCTCTGTTTTTCTTCAAGCAATTATTTATTCAATAGATTGTTTAATTGCTGCTGTGTTGGTAATTGTTGTTCCAACTATTCAACTTTCTGTTGTGCTTCGGACAGCTGTGTTTGCAACAAAATAATTCCTTGGTCCTTTTCTTTAAGTAGATTACTCACTTCTGATGCCTTGTCCACAGTGGCTGTCAAATAAGCTTCGACATACTGAGAAAGCTTCGTTAGGTCATCGGAAGGATCAAACTCTTCTTTCCAAACTACATTAGCTATCTCTGTTTGCTCCGGAAACAGGGAAGGTGTTGAGATTGCAACAAGATGATGGAGCTTAGTGAAAAGAGTCGCCTTCACTAAGTGGGCCCACAGGCTATTTTTGGCGCAAGTCTATTTTTAGACTATGTCTATTTTTAGACATATGGATCATGTCTATGGATTGCAGGTTGCTGTTTATGGATGATTGATCATGTTGGAAAAAATAGATGGACTTCTATTTTTAGACCACAGCGGAGTGACACCACAGCGGAGTGACTGCTCAGTCTAAATATAGAACAGTCAAATATTATTAGCTCATAATAATATAGACTATAAACTTTGTCTTATTCTCTTGGAGCCTTCAGGATGAGCTACG
Organism: Pinus taeda; assembly: GCA_000404065.3. Lineage (NCBI taxonomy): Eukaryota > Viridiplantae > Streptophyta > Pinopsida > Pinales > Pinaceae > Pinus > Pinus taeda. Next base: position 111,299 of record APFE030996678.1, read on the forward strand.
GATGTGGCACATGCAATTGCATGAAGTAAATACGTGGTTCTTATGGGTTAGTTGAATATTTGCATGCATGACTTCAGTTAGAACTCAAGTGAGTTGCGTTTAGTGGACTGGAGGTGCAGTTGATGGAGTTGTGTTCAGTTTAGCTTTGTTAAACTGGTTGTATTTAGTCTAACTGGCAAATAGACTAGAGATGAGTTGGGTGAATTAGTTTTAATTAATTCACAAGTTATTAACTCATAATACAACTAAAGAATACATCAGTAACTCAGTTGCATGTCAGTGCATGTTCAGTTCAACAGGGACAGGTGGTAGAGAATCAGATTGCTATCAGTTGTGACTATAGTTGTGCATCAGATCTTGCATAATCAAGGGATTGAGTATGCCAATGAGTTTGCCCACGTATTTTCCCACATTGTATCTTGTGCTCACATGATTTTTCCAAGTAAATACGTGGTTTCCTTGGAATTATCACCAGTTCTTGAGCAGGTATTGAGCAGCGGAGGCAGGCAAGCAGCGAAGGAGATTTGAGCCAGTGATTGATTCAGATCTGAGCTGTATTGTGTGTAATAGAGGTGGAGATACTTGTGAGAAGTATTATGCTATGTAATTTTACATGACTCAATCATTAATATACAGATAGTTGGGGTTTTTAGCGAGATGCTTTCCCTGGGATACATACTGTGTTAATGTGTGAATGCTCTTGATGTTTTATTGTTATTGATGCTGCTATATTGATGATCAATGTAGAGGAGGTTATGTATTGTGTATGTTTTCCGCAATAGTACATGATCAGGATAATCTCTGTTGAATATGTGTTAAATTATTCAAAATTTCTACATGGTATCAGAGCAGTTGATCATCAGATCTACTATTCAGGAAGTGTTTACATTCTATTTCTCTAGTCAGAGCCTGTAATCGGGCCAGGTAGCCTCTGGATTCATCCTTCCTTTGGAAGGTGAAATATCCGGTCAAATCCCATACATTCAATCTTTGTACGAGAGATATTCTGTTCTCACGAATCTTAGATCTGAGGCGGTTGAGTTGGTTGCTGATGGAATTCGAATTTGCAGCAGTGTTTTCTTGGTTACAACGCAGCAATGTCTTTCAACGGATTGCAATTAGAGTATGCTCTTGAGGGCAGCTCAAACTATATTGCATGGAAGGATAGGATGGAGGCAGTATTGGATGATAACGGACTGAAGGAGTTCATAGATATGGATATCCCAAAGCCTACTGATGCTACTCAAGCTGATGCTTGGCAAAAGAAGATCGCAAAATGTCGAAGGATTCTTTTGGAGGGCTGAAGGATCACATTGTGTCCAGCCTCCATGGAAAGGCTACTCCATAGTTGATGTGGAAATCATTAACAGAATTATTCCAAAGAAAGAGCGATCAGAGGAAGCTGGCGCTCAAAGATAAACTCAGAAACATAAAATGCGAGAAGGGTGACAGTATTCCCAAGTATCTCACGAAGTTCACTCAGTGTCGAGATGAACTGGGAAGTGTGGGGGTTACTGTCGATGATGAGGACTTGGTGAGCTTGGCTCTCCTTGGTCTTCCGAAGAGGTTGCATTCCTA
>APFE030996678.1:134998-162438 GCA_000404065.3 Pinus taeda
GGAATGTTAATGCATGTCCTTTTGGAATATGAGGGGCGGTGGCTGGGGCGATTGTTGATTAAAATTTATGATATATTTTCATTGTTAATTTAAGTTAATATGTTTTTATTATTTACTGATTTATGTGTTTCTAATTTTCAGGAAAATAGCATCAAAGAGAATTTCAGTGAATCTTTCTGGACCAAAGACTCATAAAGGTGCATCTAAAAGAAACATTGGTGAACGAACCCCACCTGAGCTCATGACTACAAATCTTTCAAGTGCCTCAAGTGATAAGAAGATGATTTCAGACTGGAAGAATTCGAAAGAGGCGAAATTTCCATCAAGAATGTGGTATGTGAAAGAAAGAGAAAGCACAAATGTGAATATATATCTATATATCGATATACCGAATGATAATGGAATTTTTGAGGTGATGGGAAGAGTCGTAGATATGTGTTCGGTACCAGACACTGAAGTTGTTTACGTACTTACAAAAGCTCCCAAGTCACATGAAAGGGTTAAATACCAACTATCATATTCATTGTATGACATGAGAGAGGTATCTACAAAGTTGTGTAGTCAAATCGTAAATGAGATGACACAAAACATTGTATGTATTGTTATTTATATTTGTATTTTGCGTTTTTGAAAGTGTGTCACTATATTTTGTAACTTTGCTTTTTATTGACATATGATATTTTGTTTGGCAGAATTTCGTTGAAAGTTGTTCAATTAGGTTGGGAGGCTTTCATTTCATTGAGAATGATATCATGAAAGTTGTCAGCAGTTTTTACTCAATGTCAGAAGAAGATATGGAAAATAGGCAAAATGAAGTAATTGATAATGCTACAAAACTACATCCAAAGAATCAGAAAAAAAGGTCTCTGGTGGATAAATCTAGCAAGGGTAAACAAGTTACTCTTGAGAACGATGAAGTTGAAATTGACAATGAAACATATGTTGTCATTACTGAATATGACATTGGAACTAAGAAGAGCCATAAAAATCCAAAAGTAACAATGCCCAAGAATAACTCTGTTGGGAATGTTATGACCAAGAAAAGTAAAGTTGATAATTTTGAAGCAGTCATTACCAGCAGTCAAGAACCTAGTGAAACTTCAAAAGAAAGCAGAGAAATCATTACACTAGGAGCTGATTTAGAAGATGGCATTATCAAAACAAAACAAAATGTCATTCGAGATAATTTGACAAAGAGAAACTTAATTGATGGTGGTCGCACATTTCAGCTTAATGTCAGGCAAACCTATAAAGTAAGTGAAGGACAATGTCAATATCAAGTTAGAAAGCCACATCATCTGCATGTTCACAACTTGAAGACATTGATGAGGTACAATCCATATGCTCATGTGGTTAGTTATGTGTTTCTTGTTGATCCACTTCAAGTTCCCAACAAAGAAGCATTTGATAAGTCAAAATGTTTTGAATACAATTATTATGTGCTTGGGGGGAACCATTCTGTAGAAGCTCAAAGACAATTGATGGAGGAATATCCTAATAACCCACGTTTTGAAACAATGAAATGTATCATTTACGCTAGTTTATCTAATACAGAAGCAAAGTTAGTGGCATGGGATCATAATTCAGATAATGAATATAGGATGTCTATGACTTTCATCCAAAGGGTTAGATTTATTCATAGTGATTTTGAAGAAAAATGTGGTGGGGATAGAACAAAAGTTACTGCAAATTTCCGAAAGGAATGTTGTATGGAAATAGGATATCAAATTGAAGAGAAAACCAATTCAAAAGGTGGAAAAGGCAACAAACATAGTGATTTATTTAGAGGTGTTGATAACATTTTCCAATTGGCATTTAGAACTGGAGATGTTTGGAGGTTGATTGATGAGAGTTTTAGCATATGGGAAGACATTGCCATTAAAAACCAGAAGGTCAAAAAGTCTAAGCCATTCATATGTGGCAATAGTAAATTAGCTCCTGAAATGAAGCATCTTCCAGACGATATGACTATCACACCTTGGAGGGCGATGCAAGGAGTGAAAGATGAAAAAATTGTTAAAACAATATTATCTCGTGTGAGGTCAGGGGAATTATCATTGGAGGAAATGTCTGAAGAATTTCAAAGTAATTTTGTTTGAATTTATTTAATTTTTTCTAGAATTATAAATATATTTTAAAATAAAACATGTTGTTTCTTGTAGTATTTGTTATACATATCATTAATTAACCTTTTTGTTACTTTATCTATGCAGTCACAAAGTTTACATGAAAATTCAAGGAACAAATTGGTTAGATTGTTGAATGAGATAGTTGGGATGATGTCGTACGCCAACTTAATCCAGACTCAAGTTTCTTACATCAACATTAAAAGCTTTTTATCTTGCATTTAAAAAGGTATCTTGATTTATACATTCATTTTTATTCACCTGTGTACTATTTTTAATTTATAGCTTACACATATATTTGTTTATTTTATAAAATATGAGGAAGGATGATAATGGAGTTCCAGATAGTTTCAAAACCTTTATTGAAAAAATAAAGATCGAAAGACTGAGGAAGCAACATATTAAGGATATTCAACTTGATCCAACTCTTAATCATTTCATTTGGAATGGGCTAGACACTATTCGATATCAAGTAATACAAGGCGACTGTGAAGACATTGCTAAACTCATACCTAAAAGGGATTATGCCCTAGTCATTGCAGATATTCCCCATGGTTTCAATATTCCAAACATTGACTATGACAGTGACCCTTATACTTATCAAGATTTTAGTAAAGTGGTTGTGGGATTTGTAGAAGTCACGTCATCACCATTATGGAGATTTGTGACATTTCATTTAGACACACAATTGGCAATGATATTGTCAAGCTTCAAGAGGAAAAGAAATTCAAGGATGTAGCTTACATGGTAAGACGTTTAAAATGTATATTTGATTAATGTTGAAAAATTTATTTATGTACAAGTTAATTGAACTTTTACTATTTCATGTTACATGGAAAAGTCAATCTTCTTCACAATGAAGATCAACAATTTATAAATGATTGTGAGTTCATTCATATTGATAGTTGGGAAAAAGATGATATCCATATGTCTATGATTTTTAATCGGGTAGACAGAAAGATTCATGGCCAAATACTGACTTATGATGCTGTTGTGAGAAAACTAACATATGAAGACAAAGAAGCAAAAGGAGAGATAGTTAACATTTATCAAAAACCACAATTATTGATTAACTATCTTATAGACATTTGTTCAAATGAAGGAGATTGGGTTTTGGATTTATTTTCTGGCTCATGTAAGTTTTATTATATGGAATTGAATTTCAATATGTTATTATTTTAATGAATATATCATTGTACTAATTTAGTTCATTATTTCTTTTGTGCTTGATAATTAGGTACAACACTAGCATGTTGCCTTCAAAAAGGAAGAAATTGCATTGCAATTGAAAAAGATCCAGTACAGTGCAATTTCATTCAGCAAAGAATTAATGCTCTTCAATTTCTTCCAGATGAAATGCGAGAAATTGGGTTGAAGAAAGGGGACTTTAGTGAATCACGTGTGGCAAAAAAGGCAAAGGAACTCCAACCACCATTACATGGAATGTTTGGAAAGACATACATTGGGAGTTTCGCAGACATCAAAGACCCATTAGAAGAGGAAAATGAACAAAATGAAACAGAAAATATTGTGGAAGAAGACAATGATGAAACTCTAGAGGACGAAGAGTTTGCATTACGTGACATTGTTGATTAAATTTAAGTTATGCTTGTAAATCAAGCTTTGTAATGTTTTGACTTTGACATTATATGAGAAGAATAAACACTCAATTAGGGTTGTTATACGTTCAATATTGGTAATATTTGATTTTTGCGGATTTTTAAGTTAATCATTATTATTTGAAAAAAAAGGTGATTTTTGTTATTTTTTTGACATGAAATTCATAGAAAAAGCTATTATTTAACCATTTTTAGTTAAAATTATCATATAAAAATTATGATTTTGACATGTCAATTCTAGCAAAAAATTATCAAAACGTGTAGTTTTTTAGTTATATTTATGTTAAAAATGGTTATTTTTATGTCCATTGTTAAAAACTATTGTTTTTTAGAAACAATTATTTCATGTGGATTGAAAAATTAATTAAGGATGTATAAATATGTAGAATATCGAAAAGTCTAAATATCGACCTTCTAATTTAAAAATGCAAAACAATAAAAACCTCATGAAAAAAAATAATTTAAAATTAAAATAAAAAAACAAGAAATTGTGAAGAAAACGACCACTTCAAAAATTATCAAATTTACTAAATAATTATTTACATTTTATACATTAAAAAATTTAAAGCCAAAAAACAGGGCTTTTAAAAAAGGAGTGTGATGCAGAATGTTCACTTTTTTAAATCAGCATGAAAATCACTACCATTCTAAAACGTGATGTGCATAAAAAAAATTAAAGTGCCAAAAACTATGCTCTAAAAAAAACATGTGTGTTCTGCATCACCCCTTTTCAAAATCAGGTCACTTTTTTGCTATCTCTACGAAATGGGTAACAGTATCAGTTCCCGTTTCAAAGTTTACATTGTTATCATAAATTGGCAAATCAAACTTCACATCTAATTTGATTAAGGAGGTTTTCTTCTTCTTCTTAGAAGAGCTAGAAGATGATGAGGATGATGAAGGTGATGATGGATGAGATGGTGGAGGAGGCATTCCTCCTTTTCCTTTGCCTTCTGGAGAGGCAACTAGAAAAGTTTCCTCTACTCCTTTGTCTGGTTTAGGTGTTGAAGTGCTTTCATCTCGACCGTTCTTAAAATCCAGATACATCTCTTTCACCATGGCTTGGAGTGTATTAAAACTTTCTATAAATTGAGATTTTGATCCCAATGGAGCTTCTTCCACCATTCTCCTCTGAGAATAGACTCTTCCAATCTCTGGATTAGCCTCAACAAGTTTTCCTTCTCCTAGTCTGAGCTTTAATCTAGTTAGCATTTAAAATACAACACAAGCTTGTCTAACCTTAACAAAACGAAATGCTCTGGTACCACTTGATCTGAAAATGAGATCCTAAATAGTGCAACAGATCGAAATGATTACGAATAATATAAACATTGAGCAGTTAGAAAACATGACAGACACACACATCAACATAAAAAATAATCAAGGAGTTCACCAGACTTCCTGGCTACATCTCCTGGTCCATCTTTCAGTGTTGACCTCTATATTAAGTTTTTAAGAACAAATTATTACAAGGGTGAGCTCAAAACAGAGTCTCAACCAACAGTGACATCAAAGAGGGATCTGCTTGAAAACCTCAAGTCTAAAAGAGTGCACAGACGGAACTCTATCATGTTCCTCTATTCAATCTACCTCAATTTGACTGAATGACTATATTTCTGTGACTATCTTCAATTGACCTCCCTTTCTGTGCTGCCATTGAATGGTTTTTAAGCCTATCGGCACTGTCAGTTCAGCTCCATTCTCGAGCTTTTTGGCTCCCGACCACTATCCATTCAAATCCCTGTTGAGCATTGAACAATCATTGTAAAACGCTTAAGGTATGGTGGCCACCTGTTTTCAAATGGAAAGGACCAGCGCAGCTGAAAATCCCAAAGAATCGCTTCTTTGTTTACATAGAGAAATACACAGGAATAGCTCTAAATTAGAGGGATCGGACGACCATTATGCCTCGTCCGTTATTAGTCCTTTGGCATCCCACACCGCAGTTTTGTTCTCATCTGACGGTTCACATCCATCCTGATCATCCAACTTGCTCATGCATTCTGCACCATTGATCTGTGACCGTTTGATTTGACGGCTGATGTGCATTTCAGATGACTTACTTGCACGGACATCACCTACCCGAAAAATCGGTTTTCTCTCTCCTGGTTGTGTGCTACGTGTCGGTCAGTGTATGGGATCGAGCGGAGCCCATCCAATACCACTTACCGCCTGAAGCCCATAAGAAATACCATTTACCTCGAAACTTAAAATACATAAGGCCTCGTTTATAAACCTTTCGGGTTTGCCATTCCATCGCAATATCACAATATTGCATTGTATGTGGCCAAACATCAATACACGGGGAAATATAAATAAATCCACAAAAATAGACTTCAAATATATTTAAATGTGACCTATAATCCTTATCGGGTCTGGGTTTATTGCATGTTGCATATCGCGGGTCTTTGTATTGTTTCCAATCCACTCGCCGATCGACGATCACCGATATTGGCATATTGCATATCGACCCTTCACAATGACACGAGTCATGGTCTATTCCAATATATTGTTGCGATGCGATAATCGCAAATCGCATATCGCATGGTCTTCGGGCCTGTGAGTTAAGTCCTCCCCTGTGGAATCTGCGATGCGATAATGCCATCTCCGTCTTTGATCTGCGTGCTCGATCAACGGTTTGCATTAAGTCGCTGGATCGCAATCACAATTCCCACAAGGCTGCCTACGATACACTCCACTGGCCTGCTCTGATGCGATATCCCAATTTAATCTGGGCCGTTGATTAGTCTGATCCAATGGTTTTGATTCAACGATACTTCAACCTTCGCTTTACTCTGTTTTCTGCGATTCTTCTTGGTTTTTCTTCTGCGATAGTGTTTTCCGATAATATTAAAGACTTAGAGGTTTAGAGGGTTTAAGATCCATTTTGGATCATTTGGCCGATGATTTTCTAATAGAAAATACGATCTGTCTGTAGGGAGAGATTTGGTCCAACCATGAACCTATGTCCAGTCTGGGAACCTCATGCCTATACTCAATTTTCTGCTTTGGTGTTTTCAGGCTTATCCAACTAGTAGAAATGGAGAAGGGGAAAATCTAAATGAGAAAAATTAAATCAAAGGTATTTATATGCTTCTTTGAATGAACAACCTCTCCTGCTCTCATTAATTTGGGATCCCTCTTCCACCCCAAAAATAAACAAGTGTTGATGCACAGTTCTATTTCAAAAATAAAGAAAGGCGAAAGAAGAGAAAGGCTAACTACTCAAAGAGGTGAAGCAAGAAAATCCACTGGGGTACTATCTAGGATCGCTGGCAGTGGAGAAATGCTTATGTTCCTACGTGACTCCATCGGGGTACTTTCCAGGCTTGCTAGCAGCAGAGCAACACCAGAGATGAAAAAATATACTCTAAAAATCTTAAGCTAGCGAGCTAAACTACCCTTCCCAATTCGAAAAACTATGATCTGACTGAATATTATGTTGTGTTCAATTGAGAAGGTACAAAGGGAACCATGTATGCCCATGGGGTGAGTGGAGAATTCAAAGTAATATGAACGATGAATCAATACTCCCTGAAGGACCAAGGCCCTGCACTAAAAATGAACTAACACAGAGAAGCTAGAATTCAACTAGTGTGTCGCCAAGTGTTGTAGTGGCTGCAACACCCTCCAAACTTTTGGTCTACACCCAAATTTCAAAGCCTACTATGCATCCTATGATCGTTTGTTCCTTAGTCACTTATTGGTAAGCTCATGATTTCAAGCTCCCTTCCTAAACCTTAAGAGTTGTTCACGCTTTTATATTTATATAGTATGTGTCATCTTTGGGTATGGGGATCATCACTTGTCATGCAAAGGGAAGTTTGTTTTGATTTAAGGTGAAAGCCTTGTGAGAATGGGTTGTTCTCTTCACATTGACATCTTTCTTACTCATTTCACGCACTCTTGCATAAGTGTCACCTTTATCCTCCCTAAGTCTATCATTGGAGTCGCACTTACCGTAAGCCTCTACAAGGGTGGTTGCATTAAGTGAAGTATGTTTTTATATGCTCTGGATGGTCTATGTTGTATCACTAAGTGTTAAAGTGTGTGATTGTAGTCAAGTTAAACCACTGTTTAGATCGATTCTACCGATCCCCCACTTATCCAAATTTCATAGCTTTCCTAGCAACCTAGCCTCATCCATCTTTCCTGAGTTGCGCACTTCACATTTGCAACCCTCAATAATTCTCCCTTGCCTATTGGAACTGCATAATGCGCAGAAAGCCTAGCCTCCCTTGGCATCTAAAACTGCGTAGTGGCTTCTTCTAGTGTCCTTCCCTTTGCCATAACCCATTGTCTCCAAAAACTGCGTAGTTTTGTCGCTCAAGCATCTCAGTTGCCCAATCTGCCTTGCATCCTGAAACTATGTAGATGTGTCCTCCCAGAGCGATATCCCACAGTAGTCACTGCCCCCTTAAACTGTGTAATTGTGTCTCTTAGTGGCCACGAAGAAGGATGACATGATAGATGACTCTTAAGGTGCTGAGGAGAAAGATAAGGATACCAAGGAACCCAAGGAATGATAGAAGATAGAGACCGCATGAAGACTCCATTTGATGCATAACCCTTTGGAGGGTAGGTATGGAAAAAAAATCACATCTTTTGAAATTTTTCTTGCAGTGTAGCATGAAGGACCGCTTATCATTGTCATATCATTTTTTGTCTTTAATGACATGAATTTTTGCAAGAATTGAAAGCCATTCCACGTGTTTCCTCTAAGTGCATTGCTCCCTTTCGCGTGTTGGATAAACTATAGCCTTTTGGCATGTTTCATTGTTATGTTATGTTTGCGAGCCTTTCTAGCAACCTTGAAGGTTGGTCTTTGTGTATTAAAGTTTTCCTAGCCATGTAAACGCATTTCACACTCATTCACAAAGTTTTAAGCACAGTCACACAAGTGTCGTCACGGTCATCCTAAAGTCTATCTGAAGTGTCATGCTTATCGCTTTTAGTTCTAGATAGTCTCACAGAGGGTAATGCTTTGTCTTGTTCCTCACAAGTTCATGTGCCTCCCACACTTAGCCTTTTTCCTGAAAATCTTTTCAGCTGGACAACTCTATTTCACCGGACCCTAACTAAGTTTCACACTGTGTAGTCTCAACTCTCAGTGATGCTGCTCTATTTCCTAGAACTGCGTAGTCACTGTCCCCCTGGGAAGTTGTACTGCACAACTCTTGAGATCAAAATAATTCCTTCCTCCCTAGAATTACGCAGTAGAGTCCTCAAGCCTAACTTGAACTGTGCATTTCATAAGATCAATCATCAAGCCTCCTCCTTAGCTGATGGAACCCCACAATACATAGAGACTAAAGCCTGCCTTGCCTCCCAGAACTGGGCAGAAGTGTCCCCTGGTGTCCTCCCTCAGCCCAGACTCACTGATCTCAAAAAATGCATAGATTTTTCCTCTCTGGTCCCTCTACTGCCTAGTCTTGCCTTCCCTAAGAAAATTGCACATACCTGCCTCCTAGGGTCCCACTTTGCAAATTCTACTGATGATCTCAACTGCGTATTCATGTCTCCCAGTGGCTTCTGCGCAATTTTCCCTTACAGTGAAGACTATGCTCATGAGTTCCTCAACCAAGCCTAAGCTACAATCTGCGCAGTGTTAGTGACCAATCTCACTCCCTGTCACCTGAAATTGCATAATGTATAGTTTTCGGGCCCTCTTTCCCAAACTGTCACCTGTCTTGGGCCCAGTCCATGGATAAAAATGCATCATATTAGACTAGGGAGTTTTTAGATTTGATGTCGTCTCGTCATGAGTGAATTTTCAAAAAAGGTATACTGTTAGATCATGGCGAGATGATGGAGGAGGAGAAGGAGTGGATATGCTAGAAGACTCACTTCCAACTGGACAAACAAAGATGCTTATCAAGTACAAGCAAAGGGAACACATGCATGCAACTACCTCCCAAGGCCAAAGATCATTAAAGACCCTGCATCATAAAGCTATGTGGAGGAGAAGAGAAATCACATACAAGAACACATCTATCACTCAACAATAAAAACAACTTGAGATTGCCACCTCAGCAAGCTAGTCCATGTTAGCAGTGTCATGTAAAGTCGTGTCATGAGTTGTTAAAGACTGTTGGCCCTCGATTTTGGTCTATTTTTGCTAAAGGAAACTCACTTAATCCATATATTTTCCATCTATTTTCCATTATATCCATCCCATTTTGATGTATTTCATGTCTATTCAGGTATTTAATTTTAATTTTTCAAATTCTAAAGTTTTTATGAAAATTTTATTTTAAGTGAAAATTTTGGCAGATTCAGAAATTCTCGTAATAGCTATATGGATGACATGTTTTCAGGACACTTGGGCACGAGTTTGAAGTATGGATGGACAGCTTGAGAACTAGGATTGAGCTAACTCCACTTGGTTCGATCAGAACAAGCTTTATTAGGCCCATTTAAGGTTGGTCAACCATGACTAGTCACTCAGAAAATCCACAAAAATAGAGTAGTTTTGAGATTTTATGGGATTGACCATATTTCTTGGGATGGAATTGATGAATTCAAGTTAGATAGGTGAATATGAGTATGTTTGTTAGAAATATTATAGATTAGTTTGTTTCAAAAAACATCTATTTAAAGCCAAGACTTTGATGGCTTAAGTAGTGACTTTTGTATAATTTCATGCTAAGACATTTTGGAGTTGAAAGCTAATTTGAAGAACCAGTTCTACTACTATTTTGCTGTTCAATAATGTGGATGTGTGACTGAAGTTTAAGCTTCTGATATCAATCTTCAAGTGTGCAAAGCAAGGGTGGAGGGCCCCCATTCCAAGCTAAGTACACTTCTTTGATTAGACTAGTTTAATTTTCCATAATCTGGTTATTTTAGAACTTGTTTACATGCTTTATTTCAGATTGGTTTATGGTTAATGTGTAATGATTTATTTCATTAAAACTTAGTTTTTTAATCACTTTAGTAAGTTGGGATAACAAAGTGTTCAAGTTGAGCACTCCTTCTGTTAAATTGGTGGATTGAAACTAGTTTTTCCTTGATTACATGCAAGCAGTTTTCTTGTGTATTTTCAGTTTTCAATTAATAGCATTACGGTGAATGAATTATGATGGAAAATACCAAAGGTCTCTTAAGTTTGGAGCCTCCCTTCATTGATGATTTGTCCATATTAAGCTATTAATTTCTTATTTTTGTTCACCAAGTAATAATTGAGGAAGAATTGGACCTCTTAAGTTAAGAGCCATTTCAACTTTCCCTCTTTACAAAGTAAATTAGAATTGTTAATGTAGATTATATTTGTAATATGCACTTCTTTAGTTTTTGAAAAACTTGTCTTTCAAGTTTGATTACATCTGATATTCATATATAGTGGACTTGCCTCCAAGTATTACCAACCCGGATTGATAAAGAATATTTGTGTTAATTTGTGTGAATAAATTAGCTCAACAAAGACCACATTACTATTATGAGCCATGTCTAATGTAAATCGAATGTAATGTAAAGTGGAAGTCCAATGGACGCACATGAATATGAAGATTCATGTCAGCTGAAATGTTATAGGAAGCTAAACATTCATGAGGGTAGTCGAAGAGTCACAAGGGTCAACCATCACCCTTGGTTATATATACCCCCTCATTGTATGAGCAAAGGAATTTTCACCTTGAATCCTCCCACGAAGCATAAAGAGTTTTCAGTTAGTTCTTTGAGGAGCGAGGAATGGCTCCAATGTCCCATTACTAGGGCAACTAATGTATGATGTATATATGTGTCTTGGAACTTTTGCTTAATACAGAAGGTTGTTTAGGCCATCATGTTTTCATGCATGATTTTGTAGATTTTTTAAGACTATTCTTTGGACATTTGTAATTCATGTTTGTTTCACATGTACTAAGATAGTTGAACTATTTCAGTTGTTTTTAGTACTTACCATGTTGGGAATGTGTTGTATTGGTTATCATTGATGTCTCATCCTTGTGGAATACTTTGCAGGATACTAGACAAACCTTCCTCACTTACTGGTTATAACGACCGTCACATCCATTTTGGACTACGATCTGCTGGATGGTGGATGAGTCTTCCCTTGTACTTTGGTTTTAATTACTGCCACATATGCTAGATGTTGGAAAAACCTTTATGGTTCATGTGTGTCTCTCACTGGGTGGTACTATCACCTCTCACTTAGAGGCTCATTTTTCTTCCCCTTTTGTAGTAAGAGAACCTTGACACAATTACGTTGCACACTCACCAGGAATACTTACCTTGTTGTTTGAAGATACCATTGCATCGCTCTCCCATGCTGACAACTAGAGCCAAGGTAGATATCTGTGTATATGGAAATCGGGCCTTTATATCAGATGGGACTCATACACCAAACGATGTGAGGTCTAGTTGGGACTTCATATCGGGGAGATCCCCTTGGTTGACAGATTTCTAGAAACGTCAATAGGTTCCTAAGGGACATGGAGGAAATCCTTTATCTATTAAAAAGAAAGACATATATTCATAAGGTGCCCATGTGTATCACAAAGGGTGCATGGGGAACTCACCTTAGGAGTAGGTATTGTTGTACCCTCTACCTTCTTTCGGTTGTCCTCCCTTCCACCTACGTTTTTGTGCCCTCTGGTGTCCTTGTGATGGTTGGTATTTTTTAAGGAGTAAAGTCCTCCAAAGATAAGGGAAAGGTAATCTATCGAGAAGGAACAACAATTGGCATGGGAAACTTGGAAAGTTGTGCAAAATACCATATGGGCATTGCTAAAGCCATGTTTGGAAAGGTGTATCCCCATCACTTGGTGTGAGATGAAACCATGTAGAAAGTATAGGAAGAGGGTTTGAGTGATTGTGTGGTGTAAAGAAATCACTTCACTCATTATGTCCATATCTCAATTGGTTGCAGTTGGTTGATTGGGTTGAGATGATTCACTAAAAGAGGTGGTTACAATGAAAACATGTGTCAATCAAGATATACATATGTAAATGTGGTCTCCACTATAGGTATCTATGAGAGTGGAATCCTTGAAGAAGCCAAGCCCAATTTTAGTGAAGGAAGTGACCAGTTCTTGTTAGCATCCCACAAATGGTAACACATTATCAAGTGAGGGAGAGGCTCTTTTCTAGTAGTGTGTAAGTTGGTTGATAGTGATGATCTTTCTATTGTGAGGAAATCTCATAGTTTGGATGATTGATGATGCCACAAACTTCATGGCATACACATAAATTCATACAATTAGGATATTAAAACCTAAGGGGGCATCAAGGACCCCAACATCAATGAGAAATTTTCTAGCATCAATATTTATTGCCACATTGAAAAAGAGTCTTACTAGCTGTGAAGGGTGACCATCATATGCCCTTAGGGTAATGCATGAGGTTATAAGTTCAAGGGATTTTAGTTTCATCAACACAAATTTTGACATTATGCATGTGGATTTACTTTCATCCATAATGCAATGATGTATAATGACATTATGTATGGGGAACAGAATATGGAAAGCGGCTAATGATAGGAGTTGCAGTTCTAAATTATCTAGGTTTAATGTGAACAAATGGTAATTGAAAGGGTTAATGGTGCCTAGCAAGACTTCCATTAGATTGGTAATGTTTGAAGTGTTACCCACCACCAATGGGTGACCCATATAGGAGAAGTTTTCTCTTAGATTTGTTGCTAGCTAGCAGCCAACAACCCCTTTTAGCCACCTGATAGCTTGGTGTGCTACTTTTCTCTGCAAACTGAGCCAACCATTGTGTGCCCTCGCTCATCTTTCATGATCATATGTTTGAGTGTGGGCCTTCCAATCTCGAAGGTATGGATTTTAATCATGTGATTGGGTGTTTATGCTTGATTTAATTGGGCACACTTGGGCATGGATTAGTCGGTGTATTCAGTAGAAAGAAAGAGTTTCAGTTGTACTCTTGTTTCCTTACCTTAGCTTTGGGCTTTAATCTTGTATCCTAGTCCTATGGGATATCTTTTATGGGCCATTAACTATAGGAGTGACATTGCATGGGAAACCCTAATTTTGGTTGCATGGTCCCGCTTCCTAATACCACATATCTCACTTCCCTCTACTCATTACAAGGCATTTCACATTCTCCCCACTAGGGATCACATTTGTTCATTGGGCCGATAAGGTGTTAGCCTCCCCCACCCCTTGTCCAAACCTCGGGTTGGGCCTGAGACGATGCCCCAGAGGTTGATTCAGCTAAAAAGAAATATAAAAGCATAATATGGCCACATAAAATAGGAAATGTACCAAAAAATTCAAAATATGGCCAAGACAATAAAATTTAGCATGTGAGAAAAATCTAAACATGAGCTCCAACCCTTATCATTATGGCTATCACCCCAGTTTCTAGGTGCGTATGAGTTCCCTTCTCATCATTAAGGAATCCATGATTTTCCCAACCCCTAGTGGGCAATGAACTGCCCCACTTTAAGGGAGGTGAATCACTGCTACATCTTACACATCATGCTCTTATCCCCTTGAGCCCCGAGCAATAAACATAAAGAAAAATACATAAAAGGAAAAAGGCATGTAAATAAGCATGGAAAAACAAAGGTTGGGGTAACTCATGTACCAGGATTTCTCCCGCCTACATTCATACACCCAAGTATGGGCTTCCCTTATCATAGCTTCCCTTGTACCAAGGCATGTGGCTTGGAGCCTCCCTTATCACCCCCACTTCATTCCATCACTATTTCACATGATACTTACCATTTGATGGGTGTACCATGGAATTGTCATTCCCTTAGAGGTTGAATACACCTAATAGGATTCTTTATTAACCTCTCTTTATAAGGAAGGAAACATTTGGGCATGTATAAAGCCCCATTTGGAAGGGCATGCCACTATGAAGTGTCCAATTTTCCCCTTGATTAGCAAGCTTATTTACTCAATTACACTAATGAATTACTATACTAGAAAGTGAGGAGACACATTGGATCTTATACAGGATTGTAGGTGGGTTTTCATCTTAGACTTGGCCTCCCTATATGGGATCCAAGTCCTCCAGAGGGTCATAATCGCACTTGTAGGGTGAGAGTTGAGAGTTATGGGCCTCCTGCAATGCATACCATTTATTTCCACACTACGGGCTTCTTCGACACCACCACATTTCTTGTTCGTGCTAATTTATATAGAGATGATGATTCAATTGGACCAGGTTGCCCAACCAGCTACACATTGCACCCAACACTTGGCAATTGATCTAAGGCCTAGAGAAGGTTTTGTCTTTCCCAGGGGGACATGGGAGGGCATGTGTCATATTTTATCCCCCACTGATGGAGCATAAACTTGATATTTAGCCATTTGGAGACCCATGAGACTCAATTAGGACCCACAGAGCCCAAATTGGGGTTTGGAGATGTTTCGCAGAATTTAGAGGGCATATCCCTATTATTCACCAGTTTTTAGGCCCTCATTCTCATCATTAGAACTCGAGGCCTCAATGCTACTCTTATAGGCCTCCATGTCATCCTAGAGTGGCCCTAAGAAGGATTATTTGATTTATTTTATGAGCTATCATAATTGGATTGTAACCATCGGCGGGTTAATATGAATTTTAAGCATTCAAGGGACTTTTATTTTTATTTTTGAACTCTTAGATCATGTATAAATAGATGAGGCCTAGCCTCTCTCAAAACATCCTCACTTGGGTTTCAATATCTCTCCTTGAGAATTTCGGACTTGCAATTGTTGGATGAGTTTGGATGCTTTGGATGATTTTGATGTGGAAATTTGCTTCATCTCTCTTGGAGCTTCATTTTGGCACTTTGATGGACGGATATATTATTCATTGTTTTGTAAGTGATGTTTAATGCTATATTTTGATCCTTGATTAATGTCTAATGCATGGAATGTCATCTAATGGTTTTAAATGTGCCCTAATTAATGAAATTTTGTTTAAACATTGAAGTTATTGGGAAATTTTCATGTGTTATTTATGGATAATGAATGAAAGAATGTTCCTAGAGGTTCTATTGCATTATGCATTCTTGAAACTCCATCAAAAAGTATCATTGAAGTACACAAATCTAGAATTCGTTTTTTTGTTGCTTCATTAGGGCATGCAAAATTCATTCTAGGTCTCCTTGAAGAGAAAAGTTTCCAAATCAAGATAACCTTTGACTCCAATTCTCCCATTTGCTAGGCATTGGTATTAATCCTTGGTGGTCAAAATTAAATTGACAAATAATCTTTTTCTCACCTCCTTTTACCTCTTTTTCTTCATCCCTTTAAGGACAGGGAGGCCCCTCTAGGGCTTAGTGTGAATTCCATTTGAGGAAAGTGTTTTTAATTCCGGTTGGATATATATATTCTTTGGTGTCTCCTCTATTAATAAATCTAGGTTATTGACATTAGGTAATTTCTCTTTGATTAATAGCTGCTTGTGAATTTTTATTTATTTATTTAGATCAGAATCTTCTTCTTCTTATATTATTAGTATTATTCTTCATCAAAAAATAACAAATGAAAAAAAATAAATAGACAAGATACACAAAATGTAGGCTATCATCCAAGGCCAAAACCTCTCACTCTTTGAGAGGAAAACCTGCACAAATTATTCTTATAGAGATTTCAATTGACGGATACCAAGACTAAGACCCTTGACCTATAAGCCACTCCAAGACCAAGACACTAGTTCTCTTGAATTTCTTCTGCTCCTTTCTTCTTCATGACTCATCTTCCTCTTTCAACCTTCTTAGCATTGACATCATCTCTTATCATAGAAATGAACTGGCATGCCACAATGATGTCAAAGAAACTCATCACTGTCATGTCATCAAACTGTGCTCATTGTAGCAACACTGAATCTTAATGTCATGTCATCAAAGATAGAAACAAATCTTTATATCTTCATTATACCACTGATATGAGACCTCTTCCTAACACCTAGACAAAGATCCAAACTTCTAGTCACTATAATCTGAATATATAGATACATCTAACTGTGGTATTATAGCACTGAACTGTGCTCATATATCCTTGTCCGATCTTTGAACTTCTACTATAATACCGAGACATTCCTTCAAAAATCCATGCCACTATTCTTGCAATTAGACTTATTCGCTACTTCCTTATGATATTAATCGCTACCCCTTCCATTTGAACTCATCTCTATCTTAGGGATCGAAACTGATCTCTGTAATACCCATTCGAAAAACTCGGAGAGATCCAAAATTTGAACTATGTATAATGTGAAGAGCATGCATTTGTGTATATAGTAGTTTGTCCTATAAACAAAATGACATGTTCTTATCGAAGGGATGTGTCTCTTAACTGTGAGACGACATGAGTTTGATTCATTCATTTGGAGGCTGACTTGAAGAGGAGGAAAAATCTTGTCTTTGGAGGGCTTATAGACATTTTAATAGACATATATATTTGACACATGCTTAAGAAGAGCTCTTCATACATGACATTGAATTTTTGACTTTAATGATAAATCCTAAGGCTCTCAATGGGAGCCATCTAAAATAAAATCCCTTACTCATGAAACACATTTAGCAAGTATTACAATAATAATTTTGTTGTCTTCATTTCATCATTTAGAAATATCATAATTACATGTCATTATGAAGACCTAACCTAGTTTCAATTTTAAACACTCTCTCTTAACTAGGGAGGTATTCATAATGGTATGTGGTCATTCTCAATCTAAAGAATTTCTCCTAAGAAGAATCAGATTGGTAACCCATCTGTCTAGCATCATATCAACCAACATTGTCACATAGCAAGGCCTTGAATAACAACTCTATCCACATGATCAGAGCACAATGCTGGTGAGACCAATGATTCATAGACACCATAATCATTGTCTCTTAAGGTACATAGTCTACCTTGATGTTCACAAAGTATGACCTAATTTGGACTATTTTTATATTGGATAGCTAGTCCTCAAAGAGTATCGGTCCATGACTACTCTTATCTTGGATGCCATATCTCATCCTTAAAGAGTACCAGATGCCATATGATTACCCAATCCTCCATTTTGTCTTCCCAAGTGAAGACCAAAATGGTTTGTCTATATCTCCCTTTCAATTAGGGAGGTCATATCAATTCCAGTACTAGAATGTAATCATTCATACAGAAGGAATGTACCTAAGCTGCCTCTTGGCTTAGGAATATCCAAGTTTCTTCCAAGTAAGAAACTTGCTTTTATGCTCCCTCTTAATTAGGGACCTACAACAACTCCGCAACTAGCTGCTTGAAGAACTCCTTCCTTCGATGTCATGAATTTATTTGTCAAGGAGTATTCATCTTTTGGGGCTTCTTCATAGGGCAAAAATCATCCATCACTTTCATCCATAAGTCAGTCATGTCATTATTCCTTTCATCAGAAAGTGATTTTTTGGTTTAAGGGGGCTTGACCCAGGTTTAGAGTGTGTTGCATACCAAAAAAACCCTCAACGACTGTCCCTTTCAGAAACGACCTGCAAGTAGATCACAATATCACTTTACATAATTACTTTTATCACGTAAAATAACAAAAAAAAATTAACATGTATTCTTTCGCGCAATTTAGTAAAAAGCATGCATAACGATAATAAAAACAACAGAGAATAAACATAGAAAGATGCATAACATTTTGCCAAAATTCTTCTTTATTAATGCAGATCTTCAATACATATACTTCTTCGACCTGCACACCTAGTTGTAGGTGGTCTGTGCACTTAGCTACAAACTCTTCTAGGCCTCCCCGCACTCAGCTACGGATACTTCCCCAAAAATAAGGACTTAAACGCAAAGGTTCAAGTTGCCTATGATATTGTATTATTGCATTACATGATTCTAATACAATGTATTACATCTCCTTATATATGTTACATCATTAACAAAAACATGGTCCATATACCATAGATTCAACAAAAACATGACTAATATCTAAAACCGTTACAGAACAAGGGGCTTTTGACCCACCCCAAAGCCCCAACAGGCCCCCAACACTCACCCGTGATTCGTCCTGAGTCAATCAACTATGGTTCCTTTGATATTCACTACAATTTCATTGTATACAACATTATATTGTTGGACTGTCTCTACCATTACTTATAAAGCTTGTTTGTTTCCTCGAAAAATTGCCTCTGTGGTTAGGTTATATCTCTACCTCCCTTTTCTTCAATTCTTTGAGCCTTTCATCCACTGCCTGAGACAATTTGAGCGCCTCATCCTAGCATTGTTGAGTCCTTTCTCACAATATATGCTCCTTCCTCCGAAGCTCATCTATTTGCTTTTGGAGGTTCTTCCCTTCAGTAATGCTGGTGAGTCTCTGCAAGACTTGTAAGGTCTTTACAACTGCCAGGACTTCGTCGCGCTGCTTCTACTTCACCTGTAATTCTTTGTCAATCTTTTGGATGTTTGGATCCTCCTGCAGTGAGGTCCAAATTTGCATTGTGTCATCTAATAATTTCCCACAGTTCACCACTATGTCATAGATGCCTTTCAATGTTGCCTTTAAATATTTTGTCTCTGCTCCCATAGTTCTGGTGGTGTGGCTGGCTACAACCTTATTTGGAACTTTGATATATGCACTTCATATTAAAATTTGAGCTTTGCCAATGTATTCTTTGATTCCTTGACCGTGAGGATGAGTTTCACAACCTTTTTTGCTGGTGGTTCCTCATCACCAATCTTCACATTCGATATTTTGTTGCAACTCTCTTGGATGGATTTTTCTAACTTCTCTTATCGCTGAATTCCATCATATTTTTACTTAGACACGTCCTCCAGCTTCTTATTTAGTGCATCTTTATCCTTTTCCGTCTACATTATCATCGCCAAGGTTCGCATCGCCGAGGTTTGCTGCTCCTGTGCCTTCAAATTAGTTGTTAAACTTTGATGGAATTTGATCTATAGCTAAATGATAGTTTTTTTGTGCTAATTTCAACTTCAGATTTAAAAACAAATGCTTGTCAATTGCTTCATGTGCATAGGTTCTCTTATGTTGTTTATGGATCAAAATAGGTAAATTTATGTTAATTTTTATGTTAGAATCATGAGAATAATAACATGAAACACAATTTCTGAACAACAACAAGTAAATGAACATTAAACCATCAAGAAAAACATTTAACACAATGTTTTGATAAAGGAGTTCACCTCTCTTGGGTTAGATCTCCTTGGTCCAGCTTCCATCGTTTGGGCCTCTGTATTTGCTAAAAATGGAAAACATTATAGTTTACAATGCTCTATAGCTCCTGAAACCTGCTTCAATGGAATAAGATCATCCAAAAACCCCTAAGGCGTCTCTCTAAGCTCTTCAAATGGACTATAGATGTTCTGGGCTTGACCTCCTTTCCTGGTGGCCCTGGGCTTCCTCAAACTTCACCGTGGAAAAATCACGAAAATAAGTGCCTATATGCCTCTAAAAACTCTTCCATTGTGTTTAAAGTGTCTCAATCATCTAGGAACACCTTTTTTGGATTTTCATTTGGTCGAATTTTGCCCAAGATATGAAAGAAACAGTTTTCTCCTAGAAATCCTCCACTAAAACTGGAGGAACTCCAGATAACTCCGCCAAATGTGGAAGTGGTGCAGAAATTGGAGGAATCCACCAAGCTAATTGTTAACCTAACTGACCGTTAAGTTTGCTCTGGTCACATGGCAATGGTGGGTTTAGTGGCCGGTTATGTGGCATTAAATGCTAGAGGTTGCATTCGACGGTCGTTTGGCGTGGTCACATATGTGGTTTGCACCGACGGTTTCAGTAACGGCCACGGTGGTGGGTCATTGCGAAGGGGGCTGGGGTCTATCCCTAGCCCATGTTCACACTCACAGGTGGTGACTAGGGTCGGGGCTAGGCCCCGGCCCTAACCCCAAATGCCACATTGCTCAACCTTTAACAATAAATGAAACCCACCATATGTTAAGACTCAAAGGAATGGTGGAACAGTTAAGTCGTGGAAATTGTGGAGAGGAGGTCATGGGGTTGAATCCCATCGCCCCATAATTTTTTGTCCATACGCTCTGTTGTCGCGCAAAGTGTCTAGGCACTGCGACAACACTCAGAGTAAGGGCTGTCACTCTTAAATCCTTACTCACTCTGTTTAGACTCTGTCCTAGGAAAGTCAAGGGGGGTAGTCCCTAAGGTAAATGGATGAGAAAGCTTGTGGATCATAGGCTCTAGGAGATTTTAATGATGGACAACTTGATGAATCTAAACGATTAAATTAGATTGATAGCTTAAACGCCAACATAAACAAGACACAACCACAAGATAGAAACAATTATAGACCAGTGCCTTCGGTATTTGAATTAACCCTCAATAAAACAAGCTATCTAGAACAATTTTCAATATGTGACAAAAAGTGACAATAACACTGTAGCATGCAAAAGAATTCCAGATCTAAATTCGATTTACTTTTTTACAATAGCCAAATATGATTTAAAAAACATTTATCGCACTTTGAACGTAGGAAAAACATAAAAAAAATGCATTTAATGACACTAAGGAACTTTAGGCTAAATTTTTTTAATCATTCCTTAGGAACTTAATTTAATTAAAGGGTTAAAAAATTAAAATTTTTAATGGGCCATAGGCCACATTAAAAATTCTAAAGTTTAAGCGAATAAAACCCTTAATCTTGTTTATTCTCAGTCCCAAAATCTTTTTAGATTTTTAATTCTTTAGAAATTTTTAATGTTTTAAAATTTTGCTATTTTTATATTTTTAAATGTTTTTTGGATTTAATTTTTTTTAATGTTTTTTAAGACTTTTATATTTAAAAAAAATAAAATCAAAATTGAAATCAAATGAAATCAAATAAAACAAAATCGATTTTTTATTTTTTATTTTTAATTTTTAAAGAATCAAACTAAAAAAAATATAAAACCAAACCAAATAATAAAAAAAAGGGGACCTACACTAACCCTAACTCTAATAATATACAAAACTAAACTAAACTAATGCAATAGAAAAAAAGTCGAAGCGTATGTTAACACAATGTTTTATTGTTTGCTGTTGTAGTTCCGCAGGTGAGAGCTCGATGGCGGCAACGTGAGGAGCTTAGGCTTGAGGGAGTAGCAGATTGCAGGTCGAGGAAGGGAGAGGAACGAGCAGTGATGGAGAGGGAAGGGAAGATGCGTGGTATGGCTGTGGGGTTCGACGGAAGGAGAATACTGTTGCGAGGGAGCTTGTGGCAGCACGCAGGTGAGGGGAGACTATGTGGAATGGGAAACTACATGAAGAAATGGAGGTAATACGCCAGGGAGGAAGGGTTACCACTGCGGGCATAGAAGGATGTTTGTGAGTGAGGAGTTTAGGGAATAAGCGAGGGCAACAGGGGTTGCGTGGAGAGGCAGACACGTTGAATGATGAAGGGTAGTGAGAGCTGCGGGTTGGACAAAGGGTATGGAGGGATGAGAGCCGCAAATGCAGAAGAAAAACGTAGGTCAAGGTGGGCAGTCGAAGAGTAGGGATGGATTTTGAGGGTTTGGAGATGAGAGAGGAGTTGTGTGGATGGAGCTATGAAATGGATTGAATATGGAGCTATGAGGAAGCTATAGGCAGGGTTCTGCAAGCAGCAGCAAAAAGGCTGTGAGCCAAAAGAAATTCGAAATTTTTTAAGCAACAGAAAAATTGAAGATCCCAGGCAACAGACAGGAAAAGAAAAAAGTAGCCCAATAAACCCTTAAAAATTTCCAAGAGATTTCTGCATAAAATTTATATGTTCTGCTTTAGATTTATTACTTGAAACCCCTGTAAAATCGTCTCTAGATTAAAAAAAATTAAAATCGTGGACTGCAGAAATAATGCACCTACAAAAACTGGTTCTAAGGCCAGATCTTACCCTCCAGGGCCTAGATCTGGCTTCAAAATCAAACTTCACCTTCAGATCTGCAACTTGCTCATGAAAACACAAACACCCATAATCTCGATATACTAAAAAAAATGAAACCCCAAAAACCCTAAGTCAAAAAAATTAAAAAAATTACAGATCTATGCATAGGAGTAGCAAATCTACCAAATCTGGCAAGTGTGAATCCAAATCTGCTCCCAGATCTAATAACCTGAGGCTCTTAAAAGCTAGATTTATCAATTTATCACACAATTTTTTTTGAAATTTTAAATTTAAATGGAGGTGCTTCGCCCAAAACCATTCATGCATCAACAATGAAACTTCTTATGATAAGCCCGGGATTCAATCAAGCTAGGCTCTTCAGAAAATACTAATCGAGAGTTGGCTGGTCCAATTGAAAACTTCCTCGAACAGCTGATGATATAAATATCAAGAATTCCCTACACAACTCAATTCAACCATTAACGTAGAGCAAGAAAGCGATAATAAAATTCAGATTTAATAGAGATACCTACCATTATATTCATAACTTAAATTATCGTTCAAACCCCAGTGATCAAGCAAGATACCTGTGCTTAAATCACTCTTCATAAGGCTATCATCAATGGTTAAAAGGAAATCTATGCATGAAAATAACACATCTTACAACATTTCCACGAAGAGTAACACCAGCAGAAATTAACCCCAAAGTATTTTTTATTTCTCATGAAAAAATATAACAAGAGAGCTTTCACTTAGCACACGACTCAAAGATCGAATGATCTCAACTGAATAATGACCTCCTATTTAAAGATAAATCTTCCAATGGCTAGTTCGAGTGATCCTTGTCAAAGTGATCTCAACCATTGATGAGGATCAAAATTTCTTTTAATCTCATCCATTGAAATTTTAAATATTGAGGAAATTTCGAATTTTTCAATTAAATGCATTTTAGTAAATTCAAAAATTAAAATTTTTCATTAATTTCCTCAAAATTTTGACTTTGACTTAACCCCAGGACCCAAGGCATAAAATTTAGCAAAATAATTAATTAACGTTAGTCCCTGAACCTGTTAAGACTTAATTTTTTAAAGAACCTACAAATTTTGCCTCTGGAAAATTTAAATTTACCTAGGACCTAGGACCTATGAGGGGATAAATTATTTTTCTAACCCTCAAGACACTTTACATCATGGTTTTTACATATTTTACATCTCAAGGGGAAAACCCATTTGCAAAAGACCCTCACAGACTACCCAGTTCTGTGACACAAAATATAATCTTGTAGATCAAGCAATCTGTAATAAAATAATCTAACCAGATAATTAGGATTATTTCCAAATCACTTTTACATAGACTCGATCTAGAACACTAGGACTCCCCTAAGATCCCAGTGACAAAATCCATTCCAGCTTTGGGGTAAGGCTGAAGGAAAACTCTGCCGACCATCCGAGAATGGATCGGCGAGACAAAAAACCTCTCGGAATGTAGATCGTCACCAAAAAGGTAGGTTTACCTAGGTGATTACATACACGACACAGATCTGCTGAGATTATTTACATTATACAAATGCAGACCGGATTTACATTATAAGATGATCCTCAGGCTGATGATGATAGCTGGTTGGCAGGAACACATCAATCAGGCACTATCCCTTTTGTGAAAAGGGGGGTGTACTGCTATGGGTTGTTGACACGTAATGGTCAACATTTGGCTCTACCTGGGGACATGTTGCTGCATTGGAGGAATGTGAGAATCCAGAATCTGCATCCATGCAACACACAACAAAACATAAGTAGCGTCCATCCAAAAATCATCATATAACATTAAGCACATGGAATATATAAGCTCTTCATTTATTAACATGAAAAACACAAATCTTACTACAAAATGAAATACTGAAATAAAAGGGCATAAGGTTAGAAATACAATACAAAGATTCCCCATGGCATCGATGTGTTCAATATAGTGTATACCGAGCATTTGCCTTCTTTTAGACAAATCTGTTGGCTGTTTCTTGGATGTTCCATGTCCAATCTTGCATACAGTAGGACTTTTTCTTATCCGAAAATCAAGCTGCTCGCGGCCATCTAATGCATCAAATCACTTTCTCATTCTCTTTCTCTTGAAATTTTTCTTTGTGGCAAGGTGTATCACTGATGATGTGGAACATTTTGTTTCAAAACTCTCAGATGAAGTATGTAGGGTATGCATGACATGTCTTTCTTCATTCTACATTTGATTCTTATCAATTTATGTTTTATCTAGGTCACCTTCGATTAGCCACTTTTCAATGGAGCAAATGACCTCCTCATAATAAGATGGAGCTTGCTGCAGCAGATAATGAGGCTTCTGATCTATTGACGTCTGCTTGTTTCTTTCATCCTCTGACTAATGCTGAAATTTCTATACCTGTATTGTTATGGCATCCATCTGGTTAGAGTGTTCAACCTTCATAGCATTGACTTCCCTGGCATGGTTTTCCTCCATGGTTAATAACTTATTTTGAAGGCATATCTGACCAACTTCCACATCTTTTATTACTTTTTCATTCTTTGCTTTCATGCCCATGAAACAATTTTGCATATAGTTTATCTCTTTCTTATGATTTGCTTGCATGGCAGCCATCTGATTATTATAATCGAATGTCATGATGGTCATTTCTTCATCCATAGTTAATAACTTGTTTTGCATAGAATTAATTTCCTTGTCATGATTAGCTTTCATGGTTTCTATCTCCTTATCTTGCTTTTCCAGGTGGGTTTATAAATTTCTCATATCCTTGATGTAATCAGTTACAAATTTTTCTTGATTAAGCTCCATATTTTTTACCAGCTGCGTTTGACTAAACTGCATGTCTTTAACCAACTGCTTTAGTTCTTCTATAATTTTCTTATCATTTTCCCTTTCATGGTCGACACTGATTTGATAACTTGTTCCTGATTTTCCACTATCATGGATTTTATTTGCAACAGTATAGGTGGATGGCACATTCTGATATGGAGAATTGTTTTGAAATCTTTCATCGACAACTCGATCCTTCACAAAATCACTTTCATTCTGTTGCATAATTTTAGGGGCACAAGGTGAGCTACCTTGATAACCATATCTATCTTTAAAAGCATTGACGATGTCTTGTAAAGAAGCGAAATAATCTTCAAGACAATTATTAAACCAATTCAAAGCATCACCCTCTAAAGAAAAGGAAAATAGACGCATTTTGACATCTTCATGATCATACTAGGGAGAACTACAATATATGAGCATTATATGAGTAAACCTGCATAAATACTTTCTAACAACGTCTGAATCACCACTCGAGAACAAAGACAATTTATGAATGGCCACTTCCAGAATATCATGGAGAACATCAGTAAAATGACACGAGCTAAATGAATAATCCATGCTGAATAATGAGGGACCAAATGGATGATAGAGAGAGACCTCTGCTCAAGAAAATCAAGAGATCCACAAGAAGGGAGCTTCTAGTAGAAATTCTTGTAGAAATGAAAGAAGTGGAGTCGCCACTTGAACATGAATCTAACTCTAGGATCCAAAAGGCAACAAACAACCGGACATAAAGTAGGGCTTCTTGTTTGAGAAATAATAAATGGAAGAAGTGGAGTCGCCACCCAAATAAGAAATGAACCGAAATGTCTAGGTGCTAAAGGTGCAGATGAAATGATTAATGAGATGATGAAAGATGAAAGATGAATGTTGAAGAGCCAAGGCTCAATAAATCTATCCCCGACCATGGCGCAAAAAATGTGTTATCACGCAAAGTGTCTAGGCACCGTGACAACGCTCAGAGTAAGGGTTGTCACTCTTAAATCCCTACTCACTCCGTTTAGACTCTCTCCTAGGCAAGTCAAGGGGGGTAGCCCCTAAGGTAAATGGATGAGAAAGCCTGTGGATCACAGGCTCTAGGAAATTTTAATGATGGACGACTTGATGAATCTAAACGATTAAATCAGACTGATAGATTTGTTGTGACCCAATCCTTGTGATTGGGTAAATATATGTAAATAAATAAATGAGAAATATGAACAGTCATCGGAAGATGAACTAAACAATCTCTCCCTCATGTATATAATAGACCTACCTGATGGAATAAAATAATACGAATAAGTTTTTGCTTAATGGAGTTACTGCCTGGCCTGACATGGTATCAGAGCCAACTCTTTTTAGCCTTTGTGGCCCTTGTAACTCCCTGTCTGCTCTCCATATAGCTGAGCAGCTCCTCCATAAAATTAGCTGCTCCTGACATGGTAGCTGCCCCACTGTCCATATTGCCCATACTGTCCATACTGCCCTTACTGCTCCACTATCCAATGCTGTCCATCCTATCTGACTGTCCATAAACGTTTCAAAAAAAAGGGCGTTGTACTGACATAAAATAAGCACTGTCCTGTGCGTTAAATTTTTTGAAATGGCATGTTTTTTCCTTGTCTCCTATAAAGAGGGCATTTCTACAGCTTCCCATATCCATTTCAATCTGATTGCACCTGTCGCCTCCATTGCATGAATTGCTTCTTCTGGTGGAGATGCGGGGTGTTGGATACCTATACCAATAGGTTTCATATTTCATGATTGGCAAATACAAGTGCCAAATATGCTCCACTTTGCTGCTACAAAGGTTCCATATTTGCAAGAAAAGACAAGGTGTGTATATGCCTCCATATTACAGAGTTTTGATGGATGACCCAACAGTCTAATCCGGATCATGCCATGTTTTGAATTTATGTTGTAGAATAGAGAAAGAAATCTGTCCAAACTGTTTAATCTTGGCAGATTAGTAGTTAGGTAGAGAAACTAAGGTTCCCAACTGCTTAATCTGGGGCCTTGGAAGGAATAAGAGTAGTATTAGATAGGAAGTGAAACAAAAAAAGCCAATGCAAAAGAAAAGGCACACAAAGGGTTTGCAAGTCCAAGTGCACCCTCCAA